>JACXGK010002805.1:0-34162 GCA_016801125.1 Novumbra hubbsi
AACTAATGGCTAAAGTGGCTACACTGAACTAATGGATAAAGTGGCAACAGTAAACTAATGGCAAAAGTGGCTACAGCAAACTAATGGCTAGAAATAATGTTATTTGCTGAGAGAAAAACACAACACAGACTACTCCACCCCTACTACTTCAGACCAATCAGAGCAGCCCTCTGTTATTCTACTGTGTGTGTGGGTCAATATTATAATGCCCCTCAAACCACAGCCCCCACTAAGATACCAAGACTGTGTGTAGTAAACAGAACATGGCTGATGGATCCTGTTCTACCGGTGCACGAACAAAAGCAGCATCATTACTAGTCAGAGAGCATGTGTACTGTGTGTGTGTGTACTGTGTGTGTGTGTGTGTACTGTGTGTGTGTGTGTGAGTGAGAAAGAAAGAGAGAAGACTTGAGGCGAATGGAGGACAAATAGCCAGGAGAAGCTTGTGGAATGTTTGCACTTTGACTGCTGAGCAGGGTCCAGGGGCAAGTGTGTGTATGTGTGTATCTTTGTTAGTTAATGTATGAGTGTGTGTGTGTGAGTTTAGGCAGTGGCTCCCTCTGGGAAAGTAAGCAGATTTCAATTACCAAATCCACACACAGCCTAGTTAAAGACAGCAAAGACAAGACACTGACAGCTCACTAGCGTTCAGAGAAAAGCCTTGGAATCCTTATGGTCTGTATACATTTGACATAAAGACCTTTTATGTAGTTGAACCTTTTTAGGCCAATATTTTTTTTTTAACCTGTTCGATGTCTTAAAATAATTTGTTGGTAAAACTTAGTGAACTTTTAGATTGATCAGTTAAAAATATATTAAAGCAGTTAGTTCTTGAGGCATGGCACATTTTTGGGGGGTTGGGGCTTAAGTATTGAAATTGAGTTTGGAGAGGAGCTGTGGTCCAGTGGAAAGAAAACTTAATGCATACATTTCTCCCCTCCAGAGACCAGGGTTCAACACCTCTCCACCCCCTTTACCTCTGTCTCCCCTCCAGAAACCAGGGTTCAACACCCATCACCCCCTTTACCTCTGTCTCCCCTCCAGAGACCAGGGTTCAACACCCATCCACCCCCTTTACCTCTGTCTCCCCTACAGAAACCAGGGTTCAACACCCATCCACCCCCTTTACCTCTGTCTCCCCTCCAGAGACCAGGGTTCAACACCCATCCACCCTCTTTACCTCTGTCTCCCCTCCAGAGACCAGGGTTCAACACCCATCCACCCCCTTTACCTCTGTCTCCCCTCCAGAAACCAGGGTTCAACACCCATCCACCCCCTTCATCTCTGTCTCCCCTCACCTGCCTCCCTGTGATCCCTACTGTCAGTAAATGCCTTGAAAAAAACGGTGTGTTTGTGTAAATGAAGCCAATCTGTAAGCCATATGCCACTCTCTCTGCCGTGCCAAAGCCCCCACCCACATCTGCCACGCCCCTAGCTTGGCACAGCAACACACATATCCAACGCTTGTGCGGGGCTTCCTCCACTTCATTAGGAAAGTAAACACAAGTGCTGTCTGAAGTGGCTAATTAGAGAGCTAATTACTCCCTGCTCGTTACTAATGCAAATTAGATTACGCTGCTTAACTTCCTCGTGTCCACAACGGCGCTGTTAATTGAGGCCTTTTGAAATTAAATTACCCGTTAATTAGCATATCAAAACCATTAATTCTGTGCCAGGATAAAAAAAACACAACAACAAATGCCAAGTTTCACTAATGAGTTTTACTAATTGAATATGTATACTCAATACCGAGGTGGATGCCAGAGACTGCCTATTCAGCAGATGTGTGTGTAACCAGCTGTAGAGGAAAAGCGCCACACATCGTCAAATTGGCAAGTCATTTAAGCCATCGTTCTCCATTTCTCCAAACGATTAGTCAATATTTCCTTGTGAATGCAACACACTTCATATGGGGGGGGTCACCTGGTTATAAACAGGCTGAAATACCACCAACACACTTCATAAGGGGGGGTCACCTGGTTATAAACAGGCTGAAATACCACCAACACACTTCATAAGGGGGGGTCACCTGGTTATAAACAGGTTGAAATACCACCAACACATTTCATATATGGGGGGGTCAACTGGTTATATAAAGGCTGAAATTCAACCAACACATTTCATATAAGGGGGGTCATCTGGTTATATACAGGCTGAAATACAACCAACAAATTTCATACATGGGGGGGTCACCTGGTTATAAACAGGCTGAAATTCAACCAACACATTTCATATATGGGGGGTCATCTGGTTATATACAGGCTGAAATACAACCAACACACTTCATATGGGGGGTCACCTGGTTATAAACAGGCTGAAATACCACCAACACATTTCATATATGGGGGGGTCAACTGGTTATATACAGGCTGAAATTCAACCAACACATTTCATATAAGGGGGGTCATCTGGTTATATACAGGCTGAAATACAACCAACAAATGTCATATATGGGGGGGTCACCTGGTTATATACAGGCTGAAATACCACCAACACATTTCATATATGGGGGGTCACCTGGTTATATACAGGCTGAAATACAACCAACAAATTTCATATATGGGGGCTCAACTGGTTATATACAGGCTGAAATACGACCAACACATTTATACAGGCTGAAATACGACCAACACACTAATTCCCCTTGGGTTTGAATCTGTTTGTGATCCAGTGAGTACGGGGGATCTGGAGTGAGTCTGAGGAGCTCTACTCCTGAGAGGGTTAGGAGGGATGCAGCCTGTAAGCTGCCTTTGAAGTGAAGGAGTGCAGCATCTGTGCAGTTTTTTAGTAAAGCCTGGACCCCCTGCTAGGTGCTGCTCTTACCCCCCCCCCCACTCCTCTCTCCAAAGCCCCACCAGGTAATCTAACACCTCCCCTATTCTACCTACCATACCAAGCCAATTAAAGAAGAAAACATGTGTGCACGAACCAACACACACACTTCTTCTAACACTTACAATCCAATTAAAGACATAGGATTAACTGCAAGCTGTTCTTCTCCCTCCTCTCCAATCACAGCTAAAGTTCAGTCTGATAATGGGCAATTGTAAACTTTCCAGAAGTCAAGAGAGTATTGAGGTAAGTTCTGGTGTCTGGTTCTACCTTACTGGCTACAGGCCATAAATGCCAGAACGGAACAGAGCCATTCTCTTTTTTAATCTACAGCTGCAATAAAAATAATCATACATCTGAAGATCCATCTCCAATTTAAATGCAAAATGGCGCAAAAAAAATCATTCAAATCCCCTCCCCTTTCCTCCTTAAATATCTATCCAATCAAGATGGCTGAAAAGCTTTATTCAGGTTGGTTGCTATAAAAAGTTATCTTACTACACTTGATAACTTCTCATTTGAATACCACTCTAATAGTAGAGGAAAAGTGAATAGTAAAATTGAGAGGTAGCCTTACAAAAAAATTAAATAACCATGATAATTAGATGTAAAGATATTATAATTCCTTTAAGGGGATGCATAGAAACTGCTGCTCTACAATATTTGCCCTAATTGCTAGAATTATCATATTAACCAGTTACCATTTGACTATGTTGATTAAAAAAATGATTATTCGTCTATTTCTTTTAGGACTTTCTTAATCAAAATCTAACATCCTTGCAAAATTAATTTGAAGGCGCTCTTATCAGTTAATTAAATCAGGTTGGAAGTCATTTTTCTGCGCGACGTGATTAGGGTCTGCTCTGTTCTCCTCTGTTCAGACACCATGACGTGAGAGGAAACTTCTCAGTGGCTCATCAAACATTCACAACCAGAAGAATAGAATTTATTTGAAGGGCCGTAATTTTTTCTTCTCTCCAAACCTCCGTCTTTCTGATGAATTGTGTTCTGCCCAATAGATCTCTCTTTCTCCTTAACACGTTCTCCTGAACACGGTCTCAATAACACGTTCTCCTTAACACGTTCTCCATAACGCCCAGAGAAAGGAGAGGGGAGGGAAAAGGTATAACCAGGACGGCAGGCGAAGAGAGAGAAACAATGTGATAGAGACACTGGGAGAGAAAAAGAATGGAGTGACAGAGGAAGATAGCAGGAGAGGTCAAACGAACAGACGGACAGAGAGATAGTGTGAGGGAAAGAGGAAGAGGGAGAGAGGGGGGAGGGAGGGAGGAGATGACAACATTTAGGAGAGTTCTACTAATCCTAGTTAAAGGCCCACATGCAAAAACACGAAAATGACGTCTTCAAACTGTACAGCAGATGGACACACCGGTGTATCATTTAACGACTCGCATTTGTGTTTCTCTGATGAGTTATTGGTTTCGCCATCCGTTATGAAGTGAAGCCGGTCTACATGGTCCTCATGTCACATCTCAGGAGAGAAAAAGCCAACTAGATGGGAGAATATAAGAAAGAGGTAGTCTGCTCAGCACTCCCATCAGTGGTGGAGGAGCATCTCTCTGTCTTCAGCCTCTGGAGAAGCCAGCAGACCAGAACAGAACAGATATAGAGCCTCGCACACATCTGTCCATCCACAAGTCCTCTGGGAGGAAGGGGGGGCAGAGGGAGAGAGAGGAATGGGAGTAAAGGTAGAACCAGAGAGAGACAGAGAATGGTGGTTGGTAAATTGATGTGATTGGATAATGAATTGAATGATTGGAGCTTGGCTGATTAAGTTTCCGAGGATCCCCAATCTCCATCAACCAATCAACGCGCTCCTCATCATCAAATCAGCACGCTCGGTTGGGCCCGGAGCGCTCACCTCATGGGGCTTCATCCCATTGGCTGTCTTCACTCCGTCTCTCCCACCGCGTTTACTACATGTCAGGCTGTCTTCAGCGTAACCACACTAGTCTTTCGCAGTGGGAGAGAGAATTCTCAAAGCCACAATTACTGCAAAGAACTATCAATTTCCTCTTCAATTAACCCTGTGGGGGGGGGGGGTAGAGGAGGGGGATTCACATTCTGGAATCAGCATCGCACCTATGTGTGCCTCTGTCCTCCCCCCGTACCCCTGGGGTGCAGTAATAAATGTGGGGGCCAGGCGAGAGGCTGGACGGAAAGCAGAACACATCCTCGGGGGTGAACTTGACCCCACCGCCGGGGTCAAAGCGGTTACGGTAGAACCAGAGCCCCATCCCCATTACCAGTGAATGCAGGCCGGTACAGGCAGCTAGCGCTAATGCCCGCTGTATGCTAATTAAACAGGCGGTGGGTTGGGGAGCCTCTAACCACAACCCAGAGCTGTGGAAAACCTGGGAGACAGAGGGAGGGGAGAACAGAAAATGGAAAAAGTGAAGAGGGAGCAAAGAGAGCGACAGTGTCAGGGAAAAGGCACCTGCTCACAGGAGGACATTAAAGGAATGAGGCAGAGACGGAGGAGTGAGAACCAATGCAAACGTGATGCAGAAATCATCTCTGCCTGGTCAGTCAGGGCCGTCCTGTAAAGTAGTAATCTCTATAGACACACCCATCATTCACCCACTATTTTATTACAAATGGGTCAGTGTTGTTAGAGATTTCTGATGTCTGACCAACAAATACATTAAGTGGCCATATGTGCGGATTTTCTACCATACTACTAGCATAAAAACAAATGACCAGAAGACATTTGCAGCAATTTGTTTTGTTAATCTTTCAAATACTTTTTTCTACAGAATTGTTCTGTGTGCCGGTTACACCCCACCCATACAAAACCTCTCGCCAGTCTGTCACTTTGCCCCTTTAAATCGTACACTCCCCCTTGGGCCTCTCTGAGTTCATAAAGGCAGAATCTCTGTGGCACACGAGTTACTCAAGTCTTGTCCAGATCTTGACCAGCGGAGTAAGACTTACGTAGTGAAGTGTGGAGAACGATCCATAGTCCTGCCCCCCCCCCCCATTTCAACACTAGGGAAAGGTCAGTTTTGGTGAGGGAGGTGTGTGTCGGGCTGTGTGGTGATGGAGGTGTGTCTGGGACTCTGGCTGTTAGATCAGCCAGTCAGGCAGAATGTTTGCCTGCCTGGCTGAATGATGACAGAGGCATGTCAGGATTTCCAGCTCCCCTTTTTTCCCTTCTTCCACACCCCTCCTCTTCCCCGGCCTACTTTCAGAAACATATAGGCTGTTTGCCGCTGACCTTTCAGACAATGAAAACAAGTGGAAGCCAGAAGCTGCGGATAAGTGATACAGGTTTCATACAGGCTGGTCGACCTTCGCTAAGCTAACAGTCCTGCTGCCGATGGGAGAAAGCAAAGGCATTGTCCTGCTTGTTCTGACAAGAGTCAATGGCTGCCTTTCAACTAGGTTAGAAATGTCCTTAGTCCTTGAAGAAGAAAGAAAATATTAGTGTTTTCTCTATTACTTGCTGATTGTAAATACTTCAAAAGAAAAAGCTCATAAAAAAATGGGAGTGGGAAAAAGTAAAAAAAATATATATATATATATTTTAAACGGTCGTAATGTCATTTTCATCCAAAGGTTTCTAAAGATTTCTAAAGGCTTTTTCCCTTTGTGTGTTTATTTCACCTTTTCCTCAATTAATCCAACAGAATGTGCAAAGCAAACTAGCCAAAATACTATTTTAACTTCACATTTAAGTGTCTTGTTCAATAGATAAATGTTAATGTACTTCATGAACACATTTAGTTAGATATATAAAAGTTAATACATGCTCTTCACAGAGTTTGTGAACAAATGCAATTATTTGAGATCAACAAGACTTCAACACGACACTAAAATCTGACTTCCATATCCAAGTAGGGTCACTTGTTTTCTTGTATTCAACTTAAACATCACAAAAAATATTTTCTAACCCATTCAGATCTGTTGAACACGGATGGTTTAAATTGAGTTAAATAATTTAACCGCTGCTTCCTTTTGATGAATTAATTAATCACATTCAAACAGATATTTAACTTTAGGTTAAAAATTAAGTATAAACATTAGTACCATCCTATCATCATATCATAATCTTAGATGAAGGAGTATCGATTGTCCCTACAATAAAAAGCCTTATAATTTGACTAAATAGGAGTGGAAGAGAATGTCTATTAAAATGTGTTTTAATTAGAACAAATCAAGCCTATGAATTTAGATGACAGCTTCCTTTTAATGAAGGACTGGAGAGCCTGCAGAGACGGAGGGGAGAAGGCAGAGTTCATTTGAGAAGGCAGCAGTGTCTTCACCTCCGCTACAAATGAAAGAGAACGGGGAGAGAAAAGGAGCACTTGGAAAGCTTGGATCAACCGCGCACGGAAATGAAGAGAACCCTTATATTACAAATAGAAAACAAACTCTTGATGTGTGTGTGTGAGAGCGAGAGTCACAAGAGCAGCCCTGTGAGTGACAAGGAAGCACATCTGTACAGACACGTCTGTCTGACAACTGACCGATGGAAATGAAAAAGGGTTAACCAACCAGTGGTCCGGCCTTGAGTTAAGCCATGGAGCAGTGTAGCTGGGGAAGTCGCTGTACAGAAAAATACCATCATCTCACATTCATCTCCACTTCGAACTGAGAATGTTATAATTATTTTGAACACTGCTAATTTATTTATTTAAAACAGTTTTAGGAGGTCTCTATATTTTCCTCTGCTTTTTCCAGGCCTTTTTCTTTTCCCCCTCACAGTCAACCCAGACCACTGGTTTCTTGCCCCTCTCAGTCAACCCAGACCACTGGTTTCTTGCCCCTCTCAGTCAACCCAGGCCACTGGTTTCTTCCCCCTCTCAGTCAACCCAGACCACTGGTTTCTTCCCCCCCCAGTCAACCCAGACCACTGGTTTCTTCCCCCTCTCAGTCAACCCAGACCACTGGTTTCTTCCCCCTCTCAGTCAACCCAGACCACTGGTTTCTTCCCCCTCTCAGTCAACCCAGACCACTGGTTTCTTCCCCCTCTGTCAACCCAGACCACTGGTTTCTTCCCCCACTCAGTCAACCTAGACTACTGGTTTCTTCCCCCTCTCAGTCAACCCAGACCACTGGTTCATCCCCCTTTCAGTCAACCCAGACCACTGGTTTCTTCCCCCTCTCAGTCAACCCAGACCACTGGTTCATCCCCCTCTCAGTCAACCCAGACCACTGGTTTCATACGACTTTAGACTGACGTGGTTTCATGGACAAGGGCCACAAAACGCTTTCTTGTTCTCTTCTGAAAGAACAGTCTCAAGTGTAATATTTTGTGCGGGGTCTTCGTCTGTGTAATAAACAGTGTTGGGAGACAGCAATCACGTCTGTATAATAAACTGTAGGGAGACGGGAGTCCTAGTCTGTACACTGTGTGGGGGAGGAGTCTTACTCTGTGAATACATTGTCTGGGGAGACAGAAGTCCTAGTCTGTAAATACACTGTGTGGGAGAGGAGTCCTAGTCTGTAAAATACACTGTGTGGGAGAGGAGTCCTAGTCTGTAAAATACACTGTGTGGGAGAGGAGTCCTAGTCTGTAAAATACACTGTGTGGGAGAGGAGTCCTAGTCTGTAAAATACACTGTGTGGGAGAGGAGTCCTAGTCTGTAAAATACACTGTGTGGGAGAGGAGTCCTAGTCTGTAAAATACACTATGTGGGAGAGGAGTCCTAGTCTGTAAAATACACCATGAGGGTAGAGGGGTCCTGTAAAGTACACTGTGTGGGGGGAGAAGTGCTGGACA
Organism: Novumbra hubbsi; assembly: GCA_016801125.1. Taxonomy (NCBI): domain Eukaryota; kingdom Metazoa; phylum Chordata; class Actinopteri; order Esociformes; family Umbridae; genus Novumbra; species Novumbra hubbsi. The sequence goes on from JACXGK010002805.1 coordinate 8,579, forward strand.
GCAGAGGTCATCCGACAGGATTAAGAGGCTTTATTTTCCTGAAAAGAAGAAAGGATGGAAGAGAAAAGGAAGAAAAGGGGAAGGCCACACTTAAATCCCTCTACAAATGTCAGAGAGCTAACAATGACTTGTGGGGCACAAAAACACACCTGCCTGAACACACACACCTGCCTGGACACACACACCTGCCTGAACACACACACCTGCCTGGACACACACACCTGCCTAGACACACACACACGCCTGGTAAGAGACACACACCTGCCTAAACACACACAAATACCTGCCACATCCCACCGTCCAACTTGGACCGACAAGGAGAGAAGAATCGGGGTTCTCCTGATGTGTGGGGAACACGGTAAGGAATGAAGAAGGAGGCAGGGAAGGAAGGAGGGGGATTACACAATTATTCAGATAACAGCTGGGGATAATCTAGTGGCAGATGTCCCTTAGTCAACAATCCCCAACGCACACACACACAGACACGTTACAATGCCAAAAGAACATAGCCCGAGAGCAGAAGCCAGCCGTAACCGATGGTAACAAGCACTTTGGGTAACCTGTTTGTGTATGCGCACACACAAATCACCAACGACAACTGAGACAACAAGCTGGGCAAAGACATACAAAGTAGGAAGACTCGCTTTACAAAACAAGTGCCCTCTTTTTTTATTGTTTGATAGTGATGATATGTTTTGGCCTATTTAATTTTTTTACTTTATTTATATTTGTTCTTTAAATGGGAGAGGAGGGTAACCTGTTTTGCTTCTATTCAGGGGTTTGTCAAACGGAGGAATTCTGTCTCAGCAAACACATAACTGACAGGTATTTGTGGCTGGTCTCACAGGCACATAGACACACACACACACACAACCATGGTTGTTCAAGCTCCTGCCTCTGTCTCTCTGTGTAATCTCAACACTAGTATCTGCAGGGCTGTATTCTGTTTCGCTTCTTCTTCTTCCATTTCCCTCCACCCCCTCCCCCCTCTTCATTGCTTTGAAAGGGCAGAGAGCCTCAGAGTCCTCACCCCCTGGGGGCAAGGGCACTTCACCTCAAGGACCACAGAGAGAAAGACAAAAAAGAGATGGAGTGGAACTGAGAAAGATTTCATGACGACAAGTAAAACCCCACAGACTTTTGTTAAGAGAAAAATGTTGCACAACAAATATCCAGAGAGTTCACTTTTCGTTGTTATCTCTTTATGAAAAGTGACACGAGTCATAAAAGTACATTGCGTCAGTTAATGCCACAGGGATACATAAGCTGTGTGAGGGGGGGTGCTGTCACTGTCAATCCAAGCAGCCCATTGTGATTTGGGTTCAAACTGGTTAACAGATTGCTCTGTCAGTCGGTATATATCTAGCGCCCTGCTTTAGCCTGTTTCTCATGCTAATGGTTTAAGTAGTCATCTGTGTCCCCCATTACTAATACCATAAAAGAGCAGCGTTCACTATCCTCTCGGCAGCAGTGTTTGCCCGCGTTAGCCAGCAAGCACCCCCATACTTTACGGATTAGTAAACATAATGAGATGCATTTATACGCTTGGAACTTATATGGTCAAGGGGGGTGGGGGGGTTGGATAAGGACAGGCATAAAAAGGTTTCATTTGTTCCTGTAGGGGAACAAGTACAAAGCAGCAACCCGTTCTGGGCCAAAACACACACATAATGAATGAACACAAACAACACAACGACGTGAGGAAACCTCTGACACTTATAAACCATCATCAAACACAAATCTGGGCTAAACCACTAACTGCTTTTCTGACACTGTCTTCCTGTCGCTGGGGAATGTTCCGGGGCTGAGCGCGAATCCTCCTCTGCTCCTCCTCCTCCCGCTGCTTAAATCTTCCCGGAGCGGGAATCGCTCTCCACTTCTGCGCTCCAGAGGACCCACGGCTCGCCTGGTGGATTTCAGCTGGGAGCGAGGAGCGCTTAAGACGCGGGAGCGCTGGGTAAACGCTCCTCTACAGGCAGCGCTGAAGTTGCGTTCAGGGCCGTCCAGCTGTCAGCCCCGCGCATCACCATAACCCTTCAATAAAGGCATTGAAACCGCGGCAACAAAGTTCAGTACCATTGTTGTTTGGAACGTGGCTTGGCTGTCATCTATCCTGTTGGCGATTGGCTGATTGACGAGTAAGTCGCCAGGCTGGCACAGTGGGTTGGAATACCCCATGGCACTGAACACCCCAGGGGCAGAAATACTGACTCGCACCTGGATCACCTAGTGAGTGTAATACCGGACCTGGTAGAGACCCCCCCTTACGGTGCCCACACAGAGACGTCCTCTGAAGTGGACGCAGGCTTCTGGGAGGAGCGTCGAAGGGGGGAGTCGTGGTCATTTGGGATTTAGGATGACCCGGGCACACACTCCGTCGCCAGACACACCCCTTTCTCCGAACCGCATGGTTTCTACCCACACCCGTCCTCTTCAGAACCCAGGTGTCCACAGCAGCCACCCAGCTCTCGGCTCCAGTCTGGTCTCCAGCCAGAGGTCCGGGCCGGGCCGTCCCTTCTCCCCGTCTCCCAAACCCTCCACTGCTGTTTCCATCTCCAGTCTCTCCAGTAATGGGCCATAAAGCTAGCCTGTGGCTCCCAGCTCTCTCAGGAGACCCTGGTATAATGCTTCCACACACATAATGACCCACGGCTGCCAGTCTGCATATTGTCATCTCCTTCCTCAGCCCTCTAATTCCCTCCCTACCTCCCTCCATCCTCTCCCTCCTTCCATCCTCTCCCTCCATCCTCTCCCTTCCTCCATCCCCTCCCTCCCTCCATCCTCTCCCTTCCTCCATCCCCTCCCTCCCTCCATCCCCTCCCTCCCATTCAGAGTCCCCCCCCACATCCATCAGCTCTTAAGAGACTCACTCTCAGACTCTCTTCCTCACTCTCTCCCCCTTTCAATCAACTCAAATGCCAAAGTAGAAAATGAAAATACTAATTAATTAAAGTGAAATAAATAATCAGAAACTATAAAGAAACATTTCCCACACAAGTGTCTCTATCTGTGTTTCATTCTCATTGGAAATCCGCATAACATCTACCCAGGAGGTCACAGAAGCCCCCCCGCTTCTCATTCCTCGGTCCTCCATCTCCTCCCTGTTCTCTCCTTTCCCTGGACTAGTGTTGCTGTGTCAGTCGGATTCTACAGGCTTTTCTTTCTCCAATCCACGGGTCAGCATTTGGCACACACACACACAAACACACCCATGCACTCGCCTGCACACACACACACAAACAGAAAAATATTCTGGCCTCCCGTTCTCCCCAATAACCGCTCCAATTAGAACCACATGTGTAATCACGGTTCAGGCTAAGGCGATGTGGCAGTGGCTCAGCACTCACGTCAATCACCTTCCCGATGACCACAGCCAGCCGAACGCCATGCGCTCATTACCGACTAGATACCTCCACAGTCCACACAGCGACACTTTCAACCGTTCCATTTTTCAAATGAAAAAAACTAAATCGATAGACATTTTTCTCCTGACTTTAAGACAACCTCCCATAAGGAAACGGCCAGTATATCCACAGCGAACTGCAGATGCAACCATTGCGTTTGCCATTTTCCACAGACAATGCGTTTTAATGGAAGCGCCGTGATGGAGGTCAACGGCAGGATATTCAGGGGTCAAATCCTCCACATATCAACATCATGTGGTCTATCTGGCGCTGGCTTTCCACCTCTCTTCAGAAACACTCTGGAACCCCACGTAAGCCACTCCACCAACGGGCAGCCGTGGTTCTGGGCAGGCAGGAGGGTTTTAATGGAGACTGAGCGAAGGACGGACGGAATACCACCTCAGAAAAGTGTTCAGTAGTAGCAACTGGACATTAAAATCTTCACAGACAGTACTGACAGTACAGACAGTACTGTCCATCTCACTTCACAGCAGACATATGAATTTAAAATGGGCACTCACACAAACACACACACACCCTCTCACACACACGCACTCAAGGTAAGAAGACTAATATTATGTTTCTGGACCGGATTAAACGAATGCATTAAAGCCTAGAATGAAAGGTTTTGATGAGATCCAATTTATTTTATAATACAGCAGTCAAACCACGTCAATAATTTAAGAGTATAGAAAAGCAGTCAAATGTTAGTTTCATTACAGCCCGGGCATTTAGACCATTTGGACAGTGTTCTAGTAGTCACACCCAGGCTCTGACAAGCCCAGTTAAACCCGGACAACAGCACACTTTCTCATACAGACACACACTTTGCCTAACTACAACCAAAACACGCTCAAACACGCAAATACATTGTATATCTGTCCCACCCTGATAGTGTCATCTAATCCCCATTAATGCTGTGTTCTATTTCACGAAATATCTATGCCACAGATTCACTGCACAAAACAGTGAACATACCTTGCTTTCTATTGACGGATTATATCACAAGAGAAAGTACAGGAGGAAACAACTGTTTAGAGAGTTAATATACAAATATTTCAAAACAGAAAAAAGTACAACAATTTCAGTAAGAAAATCAGAGACCAAGACACACGGGACCATGTCAACAAGAGGACATGAAAACCACATTGAGGAGGAAAAGAAAGAGAAATGTGTTGGATTTCCACTGCCTGCAGCTGGACATGCACACACACACACACAGCAAATAGACTAGAAGGATAGTCCGACTTTTTTGGACACATCAATGGAATAATATCTTTTTCCTTATAAAATTATACATTTTTCTATTTTCCAAAAATCTACTTTTTGCCTACTGATTATTTAAACTTATTTTATTATAATCTTAAAAAATGATTTTATCTATACCACATAGACAAGTACTGAATGACTGCTTGTATCACTTCCTAATACTGCCCAGGTAACTACTATGTTGACAAAGTGCAATACGACCCTGTCTCCTTTTCCTCCAGTCCCCCTCACTGTTCCAGTCTCTCTCAGTCCAACAGCAGGTATGTCTGTTTGAGCTGAGGCTTTTCAATAATGGTAATGGAGTCACTGAGCAGACACTTTTATCTCAAGCCACTTCAAATTAGGTCATATCTTCCGTATATGTGGCCCAATCGGGAATCATACCCACAACTCTGGAATTACAATCATCATGCTCCAACTAACTGAGCCACTGCAACCGCTTTCTCCTCAGTACAAAGCCTGGTCTGGATCTCTCCACCACAGCCCGGAAGACACACAGGGAAATATACTGACAAATATGCAGCTTTATCTCACCTCAAACTCCTATAGCTCTAATGCAAACAGTTCATTTTACTTTTTCAAACAGTTTGTTATGAGCTTAGTACAAATAGATTAGCCCTACAGGTAGAATAACACAATCACAAATATTTTGTAATCCTTCTAATTGAAAATTAAATAAATTGTTTTTAGTAAAATGTTTTCCGAAAATGTCGCTGGATTTAGTTAATTAGTCCATTATTATTGCATTTGTTTTTAATTTGCAAATTGACTTAGATTTCTAATTCTTAAGTTGAAAACGTATTTATGAATAACCACAGTTCAATTTAAAGAGGAAATAGGAAATCAGCTACTTCAAAAAAATATATATTATTAGGACAATTAAAAGACAACTTTAACAGTGACACTAATCCTACCGGTGTGAATATATTTATGCCACCACAAATATGCCTATCACCAACCAAAAATATGTTTTTAGTGTTATGACAGGAATATAACATGCGAAATATAGCTATTTCATTCCCGATAAATATTCTATTAAACCTCCATCAGTGGTGCAATTAAAATTGTCACCGTCACGTTGCGGAAATGCCACCGGATGGCACGCGCAGTCTCGCAGCGAAAGATGGGGACAGGAGCCACAAAACAACAGGGGGCCAGTAGAGGAGGAGGGAAAGGGAACACACTAAATACAATTAATTATGCCAAATGCCCCCAGCGTCCATCAATCAACAGGAAATAACGGCCGCGCTCAGCCATAGGATCTGCTTTTTTCTTTTAAATGACATACACATCGACAGCACTTTCGGCGAAACCAACAGCAATGAATTGTCATTTAATTTCTCCCTCCATCATGGCAGGATATCAACCCGTCTGACGTGCGGGAATGTCTCAGATGAAGGCTGATGTTTAAAACGTTCAGGGACAATGATTTAGGGAGACTTAAGGGAGTGCTCAACCGCAAAAACGTGTAGCGGTGATGTCTAAAAACTTCTAGATACAGCCTTCTGAGATGTTGAAAATAACAGAGAAAATGCAATTTACCCAATACGAATTATCAGTTTATAGATGTATAGTAGGCCGAGACCATTAGAGAATAAATTATGAGATTATTAAAAGGATGTCATAGTAAATTACAAAACTTTCCAAAATAGGACAATAGCAATAAAACTTATTCACACACAAAAACAAACCACCGACACACTAAATTGTGTAGATAAGTTACCTCACAAAAATGCACTAACGATCTTAAAAGTAAGCCTACCCTATTTGTTCTCGTGCATGGGTCGCTCTCGGCTATTTTGTTAATGTGGAGGCCTACTGCACCCGTTTGCCTCATTTCCAGCACTAACAAAACTTTTTTTATAACATTTGTTGAACTTCACTTTGTTCGTCATAATCTCAATATATTTCTTAAATATTTTCATAATTATATCAATACGTCAAAGATTATCAGGCATATGTTATATTTACAATAACAGTATCTGTCTAAAACAAAACGAAGATATCTGTTAACACGGGATTGTCTCTACTTTTCATGCACTTGGCATTTGATAGGTATATCCGACTGATGAACAGATTACGCATGGATAATATCCGATAGAAATCCACATGATAAATTGTTCCTTGCACTTCCACCAAACTTTGAATCACATATAACATATTACCAAGAATAATCATAGAGCGTGATTGACAAAAATAACGACTCTATTATATCTACCGTGACTATAGCCTTCAATTGCATTTTATTAAATTGTAATTAAATAATGAAAATAATATTGACTACCATATAGCATTTCATAAAGACCATTTATAACGACCGGATTAAAATCTGCAACAACCAAGACGAAAATCAGCAGACAAAATACTTTTGGTTTTGTAAACAATTTGATTTAAAAGTTGTACCGTAAAAACTAATAATTTTTGCAAAAATAAACATCCCCATATTCGTTCTGTAGTGAAAAGTAATAATAAAACTAATAAAATGCCTATCTAAGATTTTGCCCAATGTAGGCTTAATACAATGCATCTTTAACTCGCATTCAACGTTCCCAAATCAATTCCACCCTCGTTGGTCCGTGGTTAACAGGTATTAAACGATCAAAAGAAATTCAAACTATGGCCGAATGGGTAGCCTATGTAAAATTACATTAGTTATTGGAGTGTCGATTAATGAAAGTATTTTACAAAGCACACTTCTAGCGTTCCGACGGTTATTCGGCTCATTGCATTTGTTACTTTCATTGAAAGTCACTTCGGACATCTTTGAAGGATATCTTTGTCCGAAAACTTTTTTGTAGTTTTATGAGCGAGCGGTGGTGAACCTGACACCTTCCATAAGCCGCGGGCAGCACGCGGCCACTACCCTTCCATAACTCTTTGGCTATTTCACATCTAAATATGAAAATAAAAAGCAAGTATTATTATAAATCAATTATGTCTATTTGTATTTCATGTTTAAACTAAAATATGTTATTTTGATAGCACGTGTTTATCTGGGGGAGAGGTCGCGAGAAACTCGCTCGTGGGTCCTTGCCATTTTCAAATAACTTTTTCTATTGTAGAAGAAAGTGCAAGGTCTGTGAAGAAACTGATCTACCCTTTCATATTTTGACTATAGTGGATGCCAACCTTTATGAAACGCCCATTATACAACAAAAGTAATTCGCTCAGTACAATTAATATTGGGTAATCATTGGTTTATTAGACTTTTACTGAAAACAATGATAGCGTTAAACAAATACAATTGTTGCAGTGTGTTATAACTCAACAACAGGCGCGCACACGTTTACTCTTTGAGGAACACACGCACAAAGAGAAAGAAGAGAGGACATGTAGAGAGAAGAATATGTAGATAAATGTATCAACCTGTTCTGGTTTTCTGAAGAAGTCAACTTTCACACCAGTGGCTGGACCATGTGGACAGCCCCGCTTCAGCTCGGCGCAACACCCCCGGCGAGTCCACTCACAGCGACAAAGACGCAAAGCAACAGACCAAAAAGAGAGAAATCTTGGGATCTAAGATTGGTATCGCAGGACCATTACTTTCAACGACAACCGTCTTCGTTAGTTAAGTCCGTCCTTCCTTTCCTTCCTTTCTTTCCCTTTTGTTGTGCGTCCTCTCTATCTAGGAGTGGGTACTGTAGTGAAGTCAGAACAATACTAGCTAGTGTGCCACTCACACACTGGCTGCATGCGCAGCCCTCAGGGAAGTTGATCGAGAGAAAGCAAGCAGCTTTTCGGGCTGTTCGTGGCCTCTGCTTACTGTGTTTTGATCCTGCTATCTCGCTGTTATTCAGATCCTAACCACTCCACAAGTCCCAATGACGATACTCGATTCAGTTTTTGGCATCCCGTCTGTCGTTCGCTCGTTCGCAGATAAATCAGTGTTGAATTACTCCGGTTGTGTGTTGGTTGAGGGACAGTTTGCTCTACCGTAATGCCTCTAAAACAGGTGCGCGTTCACATCTTCCTGTGCCTTACTAGTGGCGGACAGAGCAATGCAAGAAACCACCGCACATCAAGGGAGCAAGCGCGAGGCGAATGCTTGTGGAAGGTTTAAGCTATACGGACATGCCTGGCCAACAAACGATGACGTATGTCGTGCGGTTAAGAGTCGAGTGAAGAGAAGGGATTCGATTAATTCAGTCAGTTAAGTCAGTTGTCCTAATACATTCAAGTTGGGATTGTCTTCAGTATACACTTCTGCTTTCTGATTATTTTACCATGTGCAAAAATATGTGAACTTTTCCACTCACTCAAATGACATATTTGCAAGCTCGGAAGTGTGTGGTATGCATACATATTAAGCTCAAGTATCCATTAATCTTATGTTGGATTAAAATAAAAAAGATAAAATGTATTTGTTACATCCATGTGACTTTTTCTTTAAGTGAATACATTTATAAATAATGTGTGTTCAACTACTACTGCTTTCTGTCAGTCAATTTAAAAGTTGACTGAAAAAAACCTTGGTGTATTGAAGATAATCAAACATTTCATATACTGTCTTAGATTTTTTGATTAAGTACTTTTAATTCAAATGAGAGATGAATCATTCATTTTGATTTTGGTGGGCTTAATAGGTACACTTATGCAAATGTTCATGCTATAAACGTTCTGTGCTTGCTAGATTCCAGTTATGTGCACGCGGCACTGGTTCTCTGCCTGGCAGCAACATCACACATGCTTCCATTTATTAATCGGACCGCAATAGCCAGGAGTTTTCTCCGCTCTTGATTATTATGGTATTCTGGAGATAATGAATGAACTCTATTTATGAGGAGATACTGTCCCTCCAAAAAAAAGATAAGAGAATGAAGACAATTAATTCCCATTACAATCATGTCCTATTTTCTGACTCATATTAGACTTGACATCATGAATCTTGACCTTCTTTCCTATTATCATATATAAGGGAAAACAACTTTATTACATTTTTTATAGTGATTAGTATTTTTATTTACAGTAAAACAAAGCGTTATTATTAACATGAGTAAAAATGGCATTGACTGGATGAACATAATTATTATAGCAACAACTGTTAGCATAAAGTTAATAAAATCCCACCCTGGAAAGTTACATTTTCTGATATTGAAGCTAAATTCCAAACACACTCATTGACAAAGATAACCCAATTCAACAAATCAAATAAAAAAAACAAGATTAGGAACATGGTCTGGTTTCATTTTAACTTACTATGAGTGTGTGGTAAAACATTATGCCAAGGTAAAAAGAACTATCCAAGACCCTCAGTAGACAGATTATTGATAGCCATGTGTCTGGGAGGGGTTACAAAGCAATTTCCAAGCAATTCAAAGTGCATCATTTCTTTTGATGGATCACCTACAAATCTAGAAAAGTCCAGACCACTGTCAATCTACATAGGACAGATCGTCCCACAAACTTCAGGCCCAGAGCTGACCGAATGATGCCCATGGAAGTCACGAAGAACCCCAGGGGAACATCATGGGGCAATAGTCCTCTTCTGCCAAATTCACTGATGATGTGTGTGAGTCACATTTCTGAAAGAGACTGCACAAATACCTGGCCTACATGGGAGGTCAGAAGGAATGGTACTTCTACTCTCAAAATAATAATATGTATTATTATTATTTTTCTTCAGTTGTGTTTGATATTATTATATAGTATCAATAATATATAATATAATATTAAACCCCAGTGACATTTGCCAGACTAGAACTACTGCAACAATGAGCTCTGGGCAGATGAGTCAAAGGGGGAGGTGAAAAAAGAGGGGTGTATTTATGGTCTCTACTTTTCTGTTGATTTTAGATGAATGAATGATTGCGAGGTATATCTGTCAATAGTGTTGGAGTGAACAATACATTTCCAAAAGTCCAGATATGTGAAAAAGACTATTATCCAATGGTTACACTTTATTTTGTGATCTGTAGGTGTTGTATAGAAAGTGATACTATCAACATCCATTGATTAGCAACTGCTTGCTATTATTAGGTTTAGAAGAAGGTTTAGGGTAACGGTTAAGGTTAGGATTAGTAGATAGTTAAAATGTTACTGATACTCAGTACATAATCTGTAGAGGATCTACAAACATACTTTTGGGACTCTCAAAATAAAGTGTCACCAAGATAACAAAAGGTTTACTACCTTTTTTACATTACTGTATAATTGTTTTGATCATTCGACATGTATAATTAAAAGCTAATCTGAAAATAAAAATAGGTTATTGGACAAAGAACAAAACAAAACTGCAGTGTCCTACAACTACAGGTTTTTTTGGACCAAGACAGGCTGAAAATGTTTCGTATGACAGTCACAGAAAATAGCATGATTGCTAACGATCTAGCTGAGCCAGCCAATCAAACCTCTTTTTACAAGGAAAATTGGATAGGGTGCTACTAACCAGTGCAGATAACGTTGAATATGCACCATCAAAAACAATCAAACTAGCTTAGTATAACATGAAAAAACATTAGAACTAATTTCTAAACCTCTCTTGCTTTAGCCAGTTGTTACATGGACATTTAGTTGTTGATATTTGCTGACATCAACCACCAGATAACCAGGAAATGTGTTTGGACTTCTTACGTCACATGTCTGAAATAAAGATGAGTAAGCCTCACAAGTGTACAACCCATACACTTGGCACACATACACTTATTTTCAGATTTGTATTTGAAATGCATAAAAATAACATTAGAACAAGCATATTTAATTTCAATTTTCACATCATAACCTTTTTGTGGTGATCAGCGGCAAAACTGTTTATTAAATACCATTTAATATATTGTTATAATACAAAACCATTTGGAAAAGTCAAAAAGGGGGCTAAAAGCATGGAGAACCACTGTACCTACTTATCCATTCTTACTGTAGGATGCTTGGGCTCAGCAACTGAGAGCCAACATACTGTGTGCCTAGAAATGGGCACTTCTTGAAAGACATGGCCTATCATCCGCTCAGCAGTCAAGGAAAAACATTTACAATAATAGGATCGCTGCCACAACTACAAAAATGTAAGAAGAACATTCTCTCTCTTTGAATGCCTAGCAATCACGTGCACTTTGTTTAAAGCTCAATTTAACAATCCTCAGTAACAAATTAAATCAATATGCTGCCAGTGGTGAATGAGATGTGAATGAGGAGCTTATAGAACGACTCTTTTTAGTTTTCAGTTCGTGGGCACGGGTGTCAAACTCATTTCATGCAGGGCCGAGTGTGTGCGGGTTTTCACTACTACTTTGTACCTTGTTGAAAAATGAAGGACAATAATTAGTTAGGAACTCCCCTAACTTGGTTGTCTAGGTCATAATTGGACACCAATGAAAAGTAAAAAAAAAACAGCAGATACTAGGCCCTTTTTAAAATGAGTTTGACATTACCGACATGGGGTATCTTGCATACTCTGGCTGATGCTACCTAAAAATAACAATATTTATAGTCTAGAAATGGGTCTATTAACTGAATAACTCAAGTGTTCAGACTTCATAAAGAGTTGCAGTGGTGACACTGTAACTAACGTTGCACCAATATCATCTTAATCTTTGTATAGGTATCTATACTAACTAAATTAGAATGAGGTGGGATGGAACAAATTGGCCATGGTAGCTCCCACCAGTGATCCAACTGTCTGGTTAAACAAGTTGGCTATGTCCAGTGGGGAGCAGACGTCACAGGAAAGCCCCTCAACACTGCTGCACTGATAATTCACACTTACTTATCATATTAAGGTACATAACAGGCATGTCATTTTGGTGACTCATAGATGGTATTCAATACAATAATACAAGCTAAGATGTATCTCAATCACAAATAAAAATAAACATCACTTTATTTAGCTTTAACTTGCGCCATTGCCAGCTAGATAGGATACATTTGTTTTGTTAGTCATATACCCAGGATAGACAAAAATGATTAATTGCTGGTTCATGTCTATATAAATGTACAGAAATATTTATGTTGGGTTTGTGTGTCTATTTGTACAGATGAGTGTGTGTGTGTATGTGTGTAGTCAGACAAGGTCAAGTGTTCCTCAGATCCACTGCCTTGAAAAAGTTCTGAAACCCCTGACCAATTTTCTCAATTAATGAATTACAAATAGTGAATTGAAAATATATTCTGTTAAAATTTTCAATTTTCAAAATTGAGATTCAAAATCAATCAAGGGAATGTATTATTGTTAAATTGGGGAAACAGCTTATACCAAAAAACATATCTGAATAATGTTATATTTTAACACAGATGAGAGATTTTAAGGCTAATAATCTGAAAAAACACCAAAAGGCATTCGCTGTGTTAAACTAATACAAATGCATAGATTAGGAAAATAGTAAAAAATAATATATAAGAGTTTGTATATTCCAGTAAGTACAGTTGAATCAATAATCTGGAATACAGAATTATGCATTCACCAATAAGGAAACTTGTGAAAGCAGCCACACTTCAAAGGAACTATACAGTTCAGTGACTGGGACTGAATTAATAATATTAAGAGGTGGCTGGCCTGTTTTGGCCAGTAGCGCTCAAAAATAACCTGTGAAAACATGACAGTAATCCAGCTGTGATGAAAAATGTTTCTTGGTTAGATGAGACCAAGATAAAGCTTTTTGGCTAAAACTGAAAGCACTTTGTGGCACAAACTTAACACTGCCTATGGCGGTGGCTGCATCATGCTGTGGGGATGTTTTCTCCTCTGAAAATTTAAGGAAATGGATTGCGCAAAAAACACGAAAATACTGCAAGAAAACCCACTTCAGTTTGCTAAAAACAACTGGAGCATGTGAGGAAATTTACTACTCAAGCACACTATCAAAGCAATATTTATATTCAATTATGAATATTAGGCAACCTCATTCATCATGTGATTTTTAGGATTTCTTATTAACATTTAAATACTACAACCTTGTGATTATCCCCAGCTTCAAGTTGGCTCATTTATCTCCCCTCCTACCCTTGCAACTATTCCCCAGGTCATTGCTGTAAATGAGAATGTGTTCTCTATAAATATAACTGGTAAAATAATGTATTAGAAGAACCATTTGTAAATTTTCACCATACAAAAGCAGAATAATGCTAATTACATTGAAAAAGGTATTAGGGAAATATGTTATTTAAAATAGAGTACATCACAAATAGTTTGTTGTTAGTTTGTTGTTGCATGTTCAAGCTTGGCAGTCTGGCTCCCTGACTATTTTCTCTTGTTTATTTTTGTCTGGGTGTGGGTAGCGTTTTCCAGCCCCGAATAATTTGTGACAAAGCTCTGCAGAAAACTCATTTAATTATAGGCATAGGAATACACAAGCTGATATAAACCTGAAATGCAAGCTGAGTTGGCCATATTTCTAATTGACAAGTAAACTATACCTCCATCTAAGGTTGCAATTTAGTTGCCTTGTTAACAATCCATCTGATTGTGTCCAGTACCACTTGCCTAGGACAAGTTTGCTAGGTCATGGTTGTACCACAGAGAGAATAGACTACGACAATGGAAATTGCAAACTAGAAATGTCATAATGTCAGTAAGATGGCCAAACTTTAAATCTGTTATGTAGTTAGCAGCAAAGGCTAAACTAAGTGATACCTCTTTTTCTGGGGTCACAAACCAAAGGTTTTTGTTTTTTAACAATATGTGTACCTCTAGAAAGTGGAGGGAATTTGTGTCACAACTAAACCAAATGTTGCTATTATTTTTCCATTAAAATCAGAATTTTTAGACCGTTGAATGTGTAGTAATAACACATTTAAAATTAAACTAACTGTTTGTATTATGGAGTCACAATATAGCTTGTTGTCTCATCGATCAATATCTCCACCAAATGTTACTCAATATTATCCATGTTTGAAATTATGTAGTGAGCCTGGAGGGTAGCAATTCATTCCTGAACTATTTCCCAGTTTAGTGCTTTCATTTGCTAATTGAGAGTATAATCAGGTTCAAGACAAAAATGTCAGGAACACTGACTCAGAAGAACTTGAAATATATGACATCATACCTGTCGCTGAGAAAAGATAAAGAAAACGAGAGAAGCAATAAGTCATAAGAAGAGCTTAGAATAATTCCTGTCTTGCTATAAACCCGATTGTGCCCTCATGTGCGTTCTCTCTATCTAAGCTTTTAACATGAGAGAATGATGGCAGTCAGTCAGACACCCGCTAGACAATGGGCCATGACGGCCATAAACCAAAATGCCTTCTTCAGGTCGATACAGCTGAAGACCAGGGCGCAGTGTGTCTGTGTGTGTGTGCCTGTTAATGTGAGTTGTTGACAGATCCTGTTGTCCACATCTACAGTAGGTGAAAGGCAGGGACGTTCAATCCAACTACAATGACATGGATTTACCATGCAAATAAACGTAGGTGGTACTTTTGCCCGTTTTTTAGGAACTGAGCCTGTTTTAAAAGTGAGTCGTGGGCCAGTATCCAAAAACCTGTTGATCTGTTCTTTATATAATGTATAATAGGCTGATCTAAGATCTGTTCTGTATTCTAGGTGTTATCAGAATCACCGTTATTCAGTTAGTAAATGTACACATACTAGAAACTGTATGATCTACAAGACTAAAATGTTCCTAGATCAGCACTGTCAGTACTCTGAGATTATTTGTGTATACAGGTCCTGTTCTTCAAAGGAGACTTGGAGAATAAAGTAGTAAAGCTAAACAAACTGTGTATTTGTGCCTGTTTGTTTGTATACACAGGATAAAAACAAGAACAAACACTGATGCAAGGTCTAAAATGAACGTCACGGCTCATCTCAGGCATATAAAGGCTCTCTGTTTACGGGTGTGTGTGTATGTGTGAGAATGTGTGTGTTTAAGAGCCAAGGGAACAGTGCCTGAGTGATTTGTTTACTTGTTGTTTACTGCTCACTTTTCTCTCTCTTTCTTTCTATTTTTCCCTCATTATCTCCTATTCTCCGTCCCTCCCTTACTCTCTCGTCAGCAGAGCGGAGGAATGCGCAGGGAGTCGTGTTCCTGATGCAGACTGTTTGTCTGTGTTTGTTTGTGATGTTGGTTGGCTGGTTGTTTGGTTCTGGGTTAAATCAAGTACTTGGACACAGTCAAATGATAAACAAATCAGACAGGCAGAGATACATACTGTTAGTGACCAGGATTTTACAGAGTCAACAACAGCAGCCAAACTGTGGTTGAGCAGAACTGGCGATATCAGGCATGGCTGATTGCACTAGAAAAATCAAATCATACTGAATTATGCATTTACTATACAGCTCTATGGTCATCTAATATAGTGGTCTATGCTAATCTAAGTCAGTTCTCTACATTCCGCTAACTAACAGTCTACAATATATTTGTTTAACCCAACGCTCTGGTCCTCCAAGGTAAGGGTTTGTACGGGGGTCTTCAGGCCCATCATCAGTCCCATGCCAGCGCCTGTAGCACCCAACACGTTTCAACTCTGAAGTGATCGTAATCATACGTGTGGTATGAGATGTGTGTGGATTCATGCATGTGTTTGGATGTGTGTGTATGTCCCAAAATTCCCTGGCAGAAAGAAGACCTGTTTTATATCATACCTCTTTTCCTATTATGAATTCAATTACAAAAAAACAGCGCTGGGCACTTTCACTTATACACCTTTCCTATTCCCATTTAGTATCGGTCTGTGTTAATCAGGGGTAATAATTATCAAAGTGGACAGGTAATTAAATGAAAGCATAATTGACTACATGAGTTGGCTGTAGTACAACATTTCCCCTCATAATTAAAGAGAAATATGAGAGCATTCACCCAGGCGGTCAGAGCTGAAAACACCACGCTCCCTCCTTGACACCCTCATACTGCCTTTGGAAGGGAAGGGTGAAGGAGATGAGTGGATTATGTTTGTGCCAGTGTGTGTGCAATCTTGCTTTGTGTGTATGTGTGTGTAAGAGAGAGAGAGAAAGAGAGAGAGAGAGGGAGGGATGTTTTGTTGTGTGTGTGTGTGTGTCAGAGAAACTGAAATGTTTGTTTATGTGTGTGGTAACTTCATGGAAAAAAGCATATTTAAACATCCATCTGGTAGTGATGTAGTAAAATAAAAAAGCACTAAAATAAAAGTTATTGCTGCTGATGTTTACAAACAATCCCCAAATCCCTGAACTTCACTGATAATCAAACCCAGACTAGAACATACACAGCAACCGAGAAAAAAAAACTCATAAACACACACATGCATATGAGACACAGTGAAGTGCAGAATTTTTTAAGGAATGGAGAGACTTATTTTAAGGAGACTGGACAGACTTATTTTTTGGGGGGCATTTTATTGTGGAAATAGAGATAGTGGAAAAAACAGAGATGAGAGTGAGCCACAGGGATTCAAACCCATGCAACAGCAGTATACGTGTACCAGAGGCAGCCGCCTAGACCGCTACACCACAGGCAGAGTGGACAGACAGATACTGAATCCTGGTCTTCGGAGGGGAAACACACATGCACACACAGCCAGGAGTGTTACCAACAGACCAAGGACACCCTCTCCACTGTTTTGTTTCTTACAGTCATCAGGAGGGGAAAGCGTGGTTGGACACAACATATGCCATCAGAGATGGTTGGTTACACAGGAAGGACATCCTAATAACGAATGACTCTGCATTAATACTGCTTCATATTCATGTAACCGAATGCTCTATATTCATTTAACTCAATGGTCTTCATTTGTATTGGGGCATCCCAGCCTTTCTCTACCTGCCTACTACCACCTGTAGCACCAGACACAGTAAAACTGGGAGGTGGTCACATGTATGTGATACGTTCCATGTCAGGGTGAATTACCGGGAGGAGTGGGTGTTTATGTTTTTGGGTGTATGGATGCATTCATGCCTGTGTGTGTGTGTGTGTTTGTGGGTGAAATGCACACAGTGGCTGGGTCTCCCCTATAACTTAGATGATCTAGTGTAATAAGTGGCCGGTGTGTGGGGTAATTGGTGGGTGGATCACCAGGAAAGTTCCAGCCTGTTTTCATTAACCACTAATAAACATATTTACTGCTACAGCTGCTACGCATTACACCACACGGAGAAAGACAATACAGACATAAACGTACACTTTTACATGTTTAAATGTCACGTGACACCATATTTGTACATTGTATTACGTTTGAAATGCACATGCTAATTCCAGCTTTTCACTTGTGAGAACAAAAATATATTATGTTTGCAGTTTCGCAGAGATGTTTTGTTTCATTTTTTTCAACGTGCTGTTGGTTGCATTTTTCTTTATAGAGTGATTACAAGCTTTAGCTGCAGAAAAAAAGGAGATAATCAGAGCATGTAAGCATGTTTATCTTTTAAAGGCCAAATCAAATGGAGATAATTTTGCTAAATATAGATACAAATTGTAACGGCTGTTTAGAGACTAACTAAAATCACAGTTGCCATTTCTTAATATCACTTGTGGAATTGTTATAGTCATTCTGCAGTTTCACATGTTTTAAATCTCATAAACCCAAATATCCAGAGTGTTTCTTCGGTAACACTCTATTCTTTATTTATTGGTAAGTAACCATAGGAGAAAAACATCTGAACACAATTCCATTTTCTGTATCCACAGATGGAATATAAATTTTTTTTGAAAAAAACTAATGAGAATATAAACAAACGTGTTAGCTTGCTGTCATGTTGGTGAGAAAAACAATATGACATTACAGATATTGTTATGAATTCATTATTTTTATACATTGTAAAATCTGTTAAAATATTAACCATTGAAAATGTTTAAAATAATGTCTTCATATAAGATTACATTTTATTAACCGCTAGCTAGCTTAGTGATAGATGCTAGCACATTCGCTGTTCCTAATTGTTTTTAGCTTCTGTTAATGTTTACTCAACAGGTCTAAAAGGGATTTCACAGTATTTTAAGTGGTGAATGGGTTTTCTATTGAAATGATTGTAACCATATGTTGTAAAATCTTCAAGAATACAAATGAACAGTTTTCAGATAAAAACAACAAGTATTTGTTTAGTAGTGTTTTAGTATTTTTTTATTTCCACAGGGAATCTGCATTGTCTCATTCACAAGAGAGTGCTGTGTAAATATCAATATCCAGCAACAATATTATACATCTAAATACAGAATATTTACTTAAAACAAAAAACACAGCGCCCATTTAATACCTCTATCCATGTTGTTCTTACTGCCCAACAGATCAGTTAGTCTAACTTCAGATTGCCTGAAGGATATTGTAACATTTCTAGATCTCCAACTATGCGCAAGGTAGTATGGGGGTTTCTGAAAAACTGCTTAATAAAAGAAATCAGCCAAAGCTTTGCAATTGTGGAAGTTATAGACTCCCAACCAAGAGAATCATAGAAAATACAGTGATGAGTACTGTAGTTGTCAGCAGTAATGAAACATAATGCAAAATGATAGACTGAATATAGGGGCTTTAGGACCGTCACGGCTGCATGTATGTACTTAACCATGAGGGTCGGCTTCACGGACACAGCTTAAGTGTAGTCCTGAAGTAAAACAAAAACTCAAAGGAGATTTTAGTCAAGGACTAGAGCCAATCTGTGTCCGTGAAACCGGCTCTAAGACCTTGGTTTAGTTCCCACTGGGTACAAATGAAAATGGGTGAAAGTTAGAATATCTCTTGTGACTGAGTCATGTGAAAAATGCATGTGGAACTTCACACTTCAGCAAACCACCTGTCTTTGGTTCTCCACCTGATGTTTCCCTCCACAGATGTGTGGGATGTGTGTTCAAACAGAAGTCCCAACACCACAGTTATGTTTGTCACGTGCGCCTTAAGAGTTATGACAGCAACCCGAACTGTCTCAGAACCATCCTGTGCTCATACCGACCCCTCAGACGATGGATCCGTTTTTATATGGTGAAACCCAAGCACACACACACACACACACACTGCCCTCTGCTCCCTTCCTCAATGTGATCTTGTATCAAAGCAAACAAATGACATGCTGCCCCCCCCCCCTCTCTTTTTGATCTGTCGTTGTGTAGACTGACATGCAGTATCTTCCCAGCTGACATTATCAATCGTTGTGTGGCGTGGCAGTGTTCTGGCTGCCCGGTGGTTCCCACAGGGAGAGCCTACAGTACAGCAGGCCTCTTTGTTTGGTTTAAGCCCCAAGAGAAAGAGCTCTGACTGGGGCCTGGAGCTGTCAGAGGCTGGGCTGGCTGGAGGAATAGTGGGAGAGATAAGGAGGGATGAAACGCAGGGAGAGGGCATAGGACCCAGGTTTGCTTTTCTTCCTCACACACGCTCATCAGAGACATGCGTCTTAGATGTAAACATGCACAAGCAAACACCCACACACACACATACACACACATATACACACATAAAGAGGGCGTAGCATTTCCAAACATGATTCATGTTTTTTCTCCTGAGAAAGATCTCCAAACTGGCTCACCCATATTAGTATGGGCATCAATGCTAAGCTGACATTTAACATCCTGATATTACTACCACTCAATTACCTCCATCTCCTTCTTATGTCACACGTCTGTCTCTCTACATTTTCTATTTAAAAGGCCTATATAGGCCTGGGAAACGTTATAGCGCCGTCTTTTCTTGGTCAAGTTAGTTGTTTGCATCGTCGTTAAGAAGTACATTTATTAGATCTTATTATTTCATTAACAAATTAAAAAACGATTCCCCTTTGTTCATACACCTCAGTGTTGAAGTGTGTGTTGTGTTGTACTGTATCCTTGGCCGCTGTTACAGTTTAATAGAAATCTATGAATGTGTTTGGAAAGGCTTGGTCTGTTGTGTGTATAGCATACACGTACATAATGAAATGATGCTTTCTGAAATGTGTTGTGTGTTCTGAATGTTTGTTGGTCTTGAGTCCTACAATTATTTCATTTCACCAGGGTCCCTGTGCCATTCTAATCCTATTCATCTATCTATGATTTAAAGGCAAACAACTTTGATATGGAATATAAAACAGGCACACTGTCACACACACTCATACAAAGTCAAACACACAAAACACACAAACACACGTATTGTATGTATGTTTGTATGTATTAAAAAAAAACAGTAGAAGATGAATACAATAATATTACACCCAACTACATACCTAAGCATACAATATACTCTAATTAGACAGTTTCTATAAGTCAACCAATAATCATGACAGAAGACAATGAAAAACAACAACATCTATCTTGGAATAATAAATGTAAACAATTTATGACTAAATTACTAAAACATCTTCATAAAACATACAAGCCTAAGAAATGACTGGAATACCGAAGTTATAAACAAGCCTACTATTTCTAGATTATATAAAACCAAATAGGCAGAATCAGCAGTGTCCTTCTCTGCAGTACTGTGAGTATTGATGTCATTATTCACTCTATATCCTTTTAGAATATAGCTCAGGGGCATGGTGGGTCCAACATAAATGTCAAATAGAAGTGTTACCTTAGATGCACAGACTAAATGACCATGTTAAAAAAATATGACAAACACACAGGTTGCTTATGTTCTGTGTAAAACTGGATAATGACCCATAGCGGCAACATTCCTCCAATGTAACAGGACTGATCAGATGGCCAGGTCTTACATGCCACCATCTTCTTCTGTTCCCGGCACTGATTAGATGCGCACACACACACACACACACACAGACAAAACTCTTCTATCCCTGCGGTGATGAGAAGAATAACTTTTCTTTGAGGGACTTCTCCTGAGCAGCATGGCCAGATGAGCTTTGATTTCTGCAGATTCTACCGTTAATCCTGGTTAGAATTTAAATAGAGAAGAAATGATTGCCTTTCTCTCCATCTCTCTTTCTCTCCATCTCTCTCTCGACGGGCTCAGAAAGCCTGACCTCTGCTTTTTCCCCCCGTCCTTCAGATTGGTTTTAAATACTGGGCAGATTAAAGCACAGCCATGAAAGCTCACATTAGCTATATATTTAAAAATCCCCTATTCTGATAATCCATGTATTTGTCAGAATCAAACACAGGGGAATAGAACAGGAGAAGTGATATAATAAGGAAGCAGAGGCAGACGTATTGTGAGGGAGAATTATGTGGAGAGATACATTTAGCTGAGTATGTCCTGGCAAGAAGAAAAGCCTTGAAGATGATTATTGAAATGCTAACTGCTGGCCAGGGGACCATTTGACGAGACAAAAAGAGCGCTGGTGATTTAACGACCTCTGATGCCCTTGGCTGTCGCTCACACACCAGAGAGGCCCGTGAAGATGGAATGGTATGTAGCAATGCCACAGCATTAAGTGTGAGACAGAGATATTGTAAACCAGGGACGAACTGGCGACATGACAACATTTGGCAGGGTTTGTGTTAAGTGTTAGGTGTTAGGTGTTAGAATCAGGTGTGGAGGTAGGGTTCAATGTTAGGGTTAGGAGTTAAAAGTGACAGGCATTGGCTTCTTCCAAACAACTAAAGTTAAAAAATAAATCTTTGTGAAATATAATATATATAACGAAAAAGTAAATAAGACCAATTTTGCTAAAAAGTTAAGACTGTGTAAATTTTAAAGAAAAACAGAATGCAAAATCCTATATTCAATAGAAAATAGTACAAAGATTAGAAATCAAATGTTGAAACTGAGAAATGCTTGCTTATTTTAACAAGACGATGCTAAACCACATTCTGCATGTATTACAACAGCATGGCTTTGTAGTAAAAGAGTGTGGTTGCTAAACTGGCCTGCCTGCAGTCCAGACCTTTCACACATTGAACACATTTGAAGCATTATGAAATGAAAAATACAACAAAAGAGACCCCGACTTTGTGAGCATCTGAAATCCAACATCAAGGAAATAGGAAAACATTTCACTGTCAAAACCACCGCAAATGGTCTTTCTCAGGTCCCAAACGCTTACAGAGTATTGTAAGTAAGAGATTATGCCCCTTCCCAACTTTTTAGAAATCTGTTGTTGACATAAAATGTAAAATGGGAATGTATTAAAAAAAAAATACATTTGATATGTTGTTTTTGTACTATTTTCATCAAAATATAGGGATAAATAAATTTGCATTCTGATTTGCACAAATTAGAATTTTACGGAACCTTATAGCATTTATAGAAACAGAGTTGTACTTACTGCTATTTAAGTGGGGTTGAACGATGGGTAGCTAGCCACACTGAATGCCGGTTGCCTAGCAACTTCAGTAAGTCAAACCTTCCTAGCTAGCTACAGTACTGTTTATAGAGCGACAATGAAATGGCAAAAACGTCAACCATGGGACTTACTTCGTCAAAGGTAAGCTGGACATTATTTAACTACCTTTTTGCCAGCTATTCAAAGATAGCCAGCTAGCTAATGAGACATATCTTTATTTTTGGATTCTGGAGAATATCTGTGTTAACTTACTGCCAGTACACAGCTGGACACCAGACACAGCTGGTGCGACTGCAACCACACTTTCAAATTTCCATGTGTGTCATTAAAAGTGCATTTAAGTGAAACAATCATATTTAGAAGTGTCAGAGATACGTGTCATTTCAGGTCAATAAACAAACATTCAATTTGCCATTGAAGTTGAAATATACAGTCAATGGTGACAGCAAGAAAAATCTGGATACATTCTGTAAAAATAAAGGAGAGAAGACAAATGTTTATGCATTTTAAAATATATAAGTCATGTGTCGGTGAAGTCATTGTTAGAGGCAGTGAAGAAAACATTTAGTAGCTTGTTCAGCATTGTGTGATCACCACTTCACCAACTAGAATTTAAAGTAAAACCTGATGCTCTGTGGATAATCACATTAACATCTGTGACAGTTGTTTCTAGAGCTTATGTCTTTTGAGGCAAATTAGCTAGCTATCTATTACAGCTATGAACACATGGGTGAACTGCTTGTAACCAGTCTGTGAGAGTTTGCTATGAATTTTGAAAGGATATTTGAGGGATTGTTAAATTGTTGTAAAAGAAATGGAGTGACTCTGATATTGGAACGTTTTATGATGTTAATGTAGTCACAATGTTGATTAAATATGTAGTACTATGTGTTTTGATAGGACTGAAGCGTTCAGTGTGAATATTACAAAATCACTGACTTTCACTGAAATTTCAGAACATGCTACTAGTAACTAGCATCGGTAAATTATACCATGTGTGATTATTCTTGCATGGTGGGACTTTTCAGATGGAAAAACATTTCAGATAGATGACTAATACCACAATGATAGTGCAACATTTTTGTAATTTTTCTCTTAAATCATTCACTGTTATGTTTTCACACAGCCATTGGAACTACTTTCTTATTTAGCATGCAAGCACCTGCAACGATAAAAATGAAGATTGATAGCTAGCTACACCTTAAGAATTTTTATCCAGAAGAAAGATAATATTTTTTATGTTTGTTAATCTATGGCTTTGAAAATGTGCTGACGTTTAAACACTTTGTGCTTATGAGTAAAACAAAACTTATGACTACAGTTATCCACTTAGCCAGCCTCCACACACAGCTCGTCATGAATGAGAATGTCAGATGTGGCGGAATTTGTGTTTCATTCTGAACGGATGATGGACAAACTCAACGCAAGTCAAGCTAGCCAGAGCGCTTGGATTCCTGGCCGGTGAGAAGAGTGGAACTGGTTTAGATTTAGTTTTAGGACTAGGGTTTAAGATTAAGACGAGGGTTATAGTCAGGTTTTTTTCCTTTTCTTCCCTCTTCCATTCAGCCCTCCACATTTACTGGGTTTAAGTGGTGAAGGCTGTGGTGTGCTTGGTGACTGGATGGAGGCCTCTGGGTCGTGCCAAGTGTTTGGCTCTTTTTTTCCAGACTGATGTCTGTTCATTTACAGAGGAGACACACTTACAGTGCAGTACTACCCCAGCATTACTTTAGCATGACCCTTCGCTCCCCTGCCGTGTGTATATGGTTGTCTGGCTGGCTTGGCTGAGTGGTCGGTGATTTGTGATGTTACCTCTGCAGCTTTAAACTGCACCAAGCAACTTTGAGACCTATTTTATGACTGTAATATGAGGTACTTAACGTATCCCCGCCATAAAGCATGGCCCAACAGCAAATCAGACCCAGAGGAGTGTGGTCACAGAGGAAGAGGAAGCAGGCAAGAGCGGGTGAAGTATTTACTGTTAAAAGACAGATAATACTCATCCATCCAGAACACATGGATACTAAAGTAGGCCAAGCCTGATACCATCTGATACACTTGTTTGCTTCCCAACAGAATAATTCTCGTTCTTCTTCATGCTTCCACCAGTCAAACTTTTATTGGCATGGAATGTCTCTACAGCATGCAAATAACATTCACCAGCCCTACATAGATAAGAGAATACCCAGCAAACCATGAACATTTCCATAACATTAGCCAAGATACCAGTTAGGGTTTGATCAAAAATAATGATAATGAAATTGAGGGTCTGTGCAAATTTCAACCCATGATTTTGGCCAAACAAATATACCCAATGGTTCTGGGCAGGTTCTGCTGAACTCTTACGTAACAGGCTTTAAGTCACACAATGGCCATTGGATAGGAAAAACTGAAACAGTAGCATATAATAGTTTACTCATTTGCATGGAGTACACAAGGCTAACTAGACACATTCTTACTTGCAGGTTCGTACTCCACAACGGAAAGTAGATGTAAAAAAAAAAAAAGAAAACAGATTGATGTTGCAGAAAATGTGTGTACAGAAGATTCATTTGAGAACTGTATTCTCCAATGAATAGGAACATGTACCAGGAATCTGTAGTTCGCCAGGTCCTCCAATGTCACAAGTTAGAGAAACCTCAAAGGCCTTGGGGAGTGTTGTGCAGAGTAATGTTGGATATGTTTCACCATCCAGAATATGAAACTGAATCATGCTACTCTGTGGCTGAGCAAGAAATGTTACATTTCACTATGGTGTAAAGACAAACCTTTCAATTAACCTTTCTGAAATTGGCCTAACGCTCTGCAAGGCTACATGGGTAATAATACAATGAGTTGGTGGTTCAAAAAATGCCTATGATC
>JACXGK010002805.1:34262-50925 GCA_016801125.1 Novumbra hubbsi
TCAAACCGGTTCCTCGGAGGGCCGTGTGTCTGCAGGTTTTTGTTTTTTCCTGTAAATTGGTTCCCAGTTCAGACCTAAACAACCAGGTGAGGGTAGACCTAACCAATTAGTGACCTAATTAATCAATCAAGTACAAGGTGACAGCGAAAACCTGCAGACACTCGGCCCTCCGTGGATCCGGTTTGACACCTGTGATCTAAAGTATTCCATCTCATCTGTGAAACAAGGTTGAGGTAGTGTACCAACTTATCTATGAAACATGGTGGAGGTTGTGTTATGTTAAATTATACCACTTCATCTATGAAACAGGGTGGAGGTAGTGTACCATCTGATCCATGAAACATGGTGGAGGTTGTGTTATGTTAAATTATACCACTTCAACTATGAAACAGGGTGGAGATAGTGTTATGGCTTGGGCATAAACGGCTGCTGCCTGCATATCGTTTTTTTATGTCAAAAAAGCGGAAAGTTCTTTACTGGCCAATCAATCACCAGGTCTGATTCGACTTGAGCACACTTTCACATGATGAAGAAAAAAGCTCCCGAAACAAGAAGGAACATAAGGTCACAGTTTGTGTACAGTTTGTGGACAGTTCCTTTTGTGGTTTACTTTACATTTGATTGAACTAGATCTTTGGACAAAACATTGCTGACACCGGTCAGCCGTAACATTATGACCACCAGCCTAATATTGTGTAGGTCCCCCTTTTGCCGCCAAAACAGCTCTGACCCAGTTAAGGCATGGACTCCACAAGACCTCTGAAGGTGTGCTCTGGTATCTGGCACCAAGACGTTAGCAACAGATCCTTTAAGTCCTGTAAGTTGCAAGGTGGGCCCTCCATGGATCACACTGGTTTGTCCAGCACATCCCACAGTTACTCGATTGGATTGAGATCTGGGCAATTTGGAGGCCAAGTCAACACCTTGAACTCGTTGTTGTGTTCCTCAAACCATTCCTGAAACATTTTTGCTTTGTCGCATTGTCCTGCTGAAAGAGGCCAATGTCAACAGGGAATACCGTTTCCATGAAAGGGGTGAACACGGTCTACAACAATGCTTAGGTAGATGGTACATGTCAAAGTAACATCCACATGAATGGCAGGACATTGCCCAAAGCATCGCATTGCCTCAGCCAGCCTGCCTTCTTCCCATAATGCATCCTGGTGCCTTGTGTTCTCCGGGTAAGCGACACACACACACCCGGCCATCTTCAAGATAAATAAATAAAACGTGATTCATCAGACCAGGCCACCTTTTCCATTGCTCCATAGTCCAATTCTGATGCTCACATGCCCATTGTAGCAACTTTCGACATTGTAGCGACTTTTTCAGTGACTTTGGCTTTTTCTGGAACGACATTTCGCAATCCCTTTTAGGATTATAACATTTGTTGCAACCTAAAAAATACTGAAGGCATTTTTCCATTTTGGTTTTCTGTGTGTATCAGCATGAAAATATCCTTATATTTTCATGCACCCATCTTATATTTACATGCAGTTTATATAGATATAAAAAATACTAATTTAAAATAGGCTACATGAACAAGCAACAAACATACCCTAAGGGAGAGGGGCGAAGGTCTGAGTCTTTAATTTGGGAAGTTAGATGAATACGACAGATGGCTTTTCAATACCCAGAATTACAGTTTCATTTCTTTATTTCTGTCTCTCCCAATATTTCCGTCACCATCTCTCATCTCTCTCTCTCTCTCTGACAAAGTGCTGCCTCTCGGTCAGTCTGCTCCCTTGCTGCTTTAGAGATTCACATTGCCACTCATTGTAAAGACTGATCTCGGCAGTCCTTTGCTTGGTAAAGCAATGACAAACAAATTAGGATCAAACTCAATTAATCTCTAATGGCTGTTCAGAGCACAGTGCAGTTTACAGGGCTGAGCATGGGACTTCTGGGCATGGGAGCATGGGACTTCTGGGCATGGGACCATGGGAATTCTGGGCATGGAAATTCTGGGCATGGGAGCATGGGACTTCTAGGCATGGGACCATGGGACTTCTGGGCATGGGAGCATGGGACGTCTGAGCATGGGACCATGGGACTTCTGGGCATGGGAACATGGGAATTCTGGGCATGGGAGCATGGGAATTCTGGGCATGGGAGCATGGGACTTCTAGGCATGGGACCATGGGACTTCTGGGCATGGGGGCATGGGACATCTGAGCATGGGACCATGGGACTTCTGGGCATGGGACCATGGGACTTCTGGGCATGGGACCATGGGACTTCTGGGCATGGGACGTCTGCGCATGGGACTTCTCAGGTAAACATGGTTCAGGGAGGTGAACTAGTTTCCCTCTTAGCTACATGGTTCTGTCCTCTGGGAAAGGGAAGTAAACTAATCTCCCTCTGGGCTACATGGGTGTCTCCTCTGGGAAAGGGAGGTAAACTAATCTCCCTCTGGGCTACATGATTCTGTCCTCTGGGAAAGGGAGGTAAACTAATCTCCCTCTGGGCTACATGGGTGTCTCCTCTGGGAAAGGGAGGTAAACTAGTCTCCCTCTGGGCTACATGATTCTGTCCTCTGGGAAAGGGAGAGGTGGATGCTTGTGCTTTTCTTACAGGATACAGTTTACTGATGACCTGCTTAGATGTGCTTGTGTTTCCTAGATGACTTGCATCGATGCACCAACAGGGTCTGTTTACTGTATATTACTTGAGCTGTGCCTGGAGACAAGGATAAGTAACACATGTGTTATAATCGCTACTGCAATCAGCTCATGACAGCAAACACACACACACACACAGACCGACATCCCACCAGGGAGGAGGCAGGTAAATATTATTAACACAGTATGTTTGGCTGGATGAACATACAGACACATACACATGAATGCATGTACACACATACAAAGAAAGATACACCACACAACCCCCAAGCTACTTCCAGTCAAATCCATCATATCAGGGAGCAGGAAGAGCACTTGCCCCCTATTACTGAGTATCTCAGTGGTAAGGGCCCTTCGCCAGCCCTTAGGGCACACTCTTCCGTCTCTTTGCTGCTCACAGCACTAAGTCCACTTTACTGCTCCCTGGGGAGCCCCCCCACTGCCGGATCACAGCCAAGAGTCCACCCTACAGCAAAGTCAGCAAACACAGCATGGAAGAGACAGAGAGATGAGGTGGGAGAGAGAAGGGAAGAGAGGGATGGAAAATGTGTGTGTGTGTGTGGGTACTTTATAGGTATTGTAAATACTTAATGCACATGTATAAACCTATAAAGCATTAAACAGAATTTGTGTTATTCCATCTGCTATTTCATCATTGTTGTGAATCTCATTGGATAAATAAAGCATATTGTATTCACATTTGAAATGGGAAAGAGACAAGAAGAGAAAGAGCCCAGAACACAAGGAGCCGAGAGGATGTTAGGAGTGAACAAGAGGACCAGGAGGGACAGATAATGAGTAAGAATCAAGACAGAGATTGTAAAAGCAGTCACGTAAGAGGAAATAGATAAGAAATCAGACCAATCCTATACAAGCACATGGAATATATAGATCTCACATAAAATTTGTATTAGTCAGTTGGTGTTTGTTTGTTCAATAATGTATGTGTTATATAAATTATATCAAGCAAATATAAATGCTGTAGCAGACAGACTGATTGATTTCATTAGCTTTTATTATGAAACCCTTGAAGGCCCAACTGTGTAACCAAATCTGATTGGGCTGACAGCCAAAAAACCAATGAGAATGTAAAGCTTTGGATAACCAATCAGATTACATTTAAGTCCCTATTATTGGTTGATTGACAGGTAGACAGAGAAATACACATACGGGTAAGCCTACATTCTTCAAAAATAAATACTAAAAAGGTACTTATGTTCATAAACACATCATTAAACTATTTAATTAGGAAGGCAGCCAAGCTCAAAATCAACAATTTTAAGTTATACAGGCACATTCGTTACAGTTCAGCTATACAACAATGCAGTCTACATGAAGTAAAAAGTAATACATGGCTTGGACTGTCTTTAGAAAGCAGTACTTGTGCGATTCTTTTGTTCCTTTATTAAATAGAGGCAGCTACAGTGAACATTGCATCTAACAGAGGTGGAATATGCCTTAAGAATAGACACCGTAACAATTGTTTGACAACAGTTGCATGTGCTGTATTACTCAGTATACAAACTCAGGTCTGTATGTTAGTACAATGAAAAGTCTATAGCTACGACTCGCAAAAGAGGCAAATCATCAGTGCAAATTGTGGACAATACAAAGCCAATAGTGACTTTCAGAATCTCGTCAGGGGGTGCTGAGGCTAAAACAGGGAGGCTGCAGTACCCCCAGCAAGCTTATTTGCTGGTAACGTTATGGTAACAGTCAGGCCCCTATCAACAGCATAGGGGTTCTTGATGTTAGCATGATAATATGTGTTTATCTGTTTCTTTAAAAAACATCACCTTTGTTGTATAACGCACAAGATGTGTTTGCCCCCGCAACTTCACCAGACAGCTGTTGTTTCCAGTCCACTGTCTGTGAACATAAGTATCAGATTTCATGGTCATTTGAACTGACTGCCATACGTGATGATGCATATCAGATTTTGCTGCACTTGAAAGGGGTTCTAATTTATTAGGCAGCTCTCTTAACATATTTCATTAAAAACGGAGTCATAAGTCATAAAGTTTGACAGCCCCTTGCCATAAGGAACACCTTTGAGTGCAAGGTATAATACTTCTGGGTGCTATCTAGAATGTCTATGTAAGGTTATTCCTAGAACTCTCTGTAAATGGTTCCAGCAGAACCATCAGTGAGCTTCGAACAATCACCTTTTTGACTTTGAGGGGATCTTCACCAGCATAATGAGTCTTTAAATTACCACTGTAATTTGTGAACAATACACATTTGGAGAGTCTGATTCCAACTTTATGTAAAATATTGTGGTTTATGATAGTGACATTATGATGTGCCATTATGATAGCTTGCAATGTAATGTGTTCTAAAAGGGAAAGGAACTTTTTGTTTCCAGGTAAAATTGTTATAAATGGATCCCAATAGAGGTTCTATCTAGGACCACAGGATTCAACCAGGAAGCCAAAGGAAGCCAAAGAATACCAAGGAAACCACCTTTTTAAAGTGTAAATCTTATTTTAATGTAGGATATCAAACAATTGGAAACACCTGCTATAATCTGTAATATGCTTTCAAAATGATCACCATAACACTGCCATCAGCCTGATACGATTAACTAAATCATCAAAATTAAAACAACTAATCAGTACCAGCTGCAATAAGCCGAAACAAAGAGTGTGTAAGCAGTTCCTGGATGACAAAAGCATTGATGCCATAGACTGGCCTTCAGGTTCCTCAGACCTGAATCCAATTAAGATCCTCTGGGACGTTATGTTTCGATGCATCCAACGCTGCCAAGTAGTGCCACAGTCTGTCCAGGAACTCCCTGATGCCCTGATCCAGGTCTGGGAGGAGATCCCCCAGGACACCATCCGCTGATCATCAGACGTGATGAAGTTGGCACAGCATGGGAACTTGTAGTGTTACATTCTGTGAGGAGGTACAATTTATTGTTTGTAACAGAACAGTTTCAGTTCACTTTTAGTGGTAAATTTTTGTCATAAACATATGTGTCAAAATGTAAGACTACAAGTTCTCATCTTCTTGGGGGAAACCTTTTTACACTTGTCCGGCTAGACATTTTCGTCAAGATCACATCTGAGGATTTCCCTTGTGATGCACCGGGGGAAACATCTCCTTGGAATTTACATTACTACATCACCTGGCAGATCATTGGCCAATGCTGCATTCATCACAAACATTCCATGTCATAGATATTGCTGGAATATAAATGAATGTCTGACAGATAATTGATTGATAACTGAATGGCTCGTTTTGTATGTGATAGCTCGCACGATAAAAAAATGCAATTTCACTCAGAATCAACTCATCAGCCAATGATGTGCATGTTGGTATTGTGCAAACTGTAGACAGCTTTGTGCTTAAAAGAATACGACATTCTAATCTGGTGTGAGTGAGATACTAATGGTTCAGAGATTTGAATTTACTGTTTTGAAAAATACAATTCTCGTTCGAGAATTGATCAAGAAGACTGTAAGACCTAGAAATAATTAAAAGAACATTCAAAAGCGGCCTTAAATTGCAGTGCATTAAAAATAAATCTAATCTACCACAAAAAGGTTTCTTCAGATGAAAATGGTTCCAGCTAGAACCCTTTACCTCCGCAAGGAATAGTGCAGTTAGTTAATTTCGCCCCTCCACATTGACCTATACATACAGTATCTTTTTCCATCCCCCTTCTCTGTTTCTCTACATTCAATGTTTCACTATTCAGCAATTCATCCGTCTCTCACTCTCTTCTCATACACCTGTCCTGGCACACTCTCTATCCCATGTCATGTCTTCCTCTCATCTCCTTGTTGGAGCCTCCACTCAGAAACCCACGCCAAATCATTTTTCCTTCCTCCTCCTCTCCATTATGCTGTGCATGCATTAGTGACAGGGTAAGGGTGAATGTGTGTGTGTGTGTGTGTGTTGTGTGTGCGAGTGTGTGTGCGTGTTTAAGGTCAGTGAGTGTGGCCTGATGGGCTGGAATTAAACGAGGACACAAAGATGAGTGGAGGGCAGGCATGATATTATGAGACGCACACGTTTGTCAGCTGTTGAAATATTAGTTCAAAGACATTAATTGCTCTGCGGAATAAATGTTTAATATTCTCTGACATGTATACAAGCTGTACACTCATTCTGGGCCGCAGACCTACCATACATGCTAGATATTATCAATCTGCCTTACTGTGCTTTCTGGGACTCAAGTAACATGGGGGAAACATTCAATTCCCATTTTCTCAGACCACACAAAAGCCAGAATGAATTATTGAAGTCAGCTTGTTCCATGCAGCACAATCCCTACAAATGCAAAACAACAGCCCTATCTTAAAAGGGTTTGCCCACTAAACTAATCAAGAAAATGTTGTTTTGAGCAACAGACTCTGAAGGCATTTTTGTTGGGGTTGTGTTTTGTTGTATGCCAGGTATGACAGCATTTCTTACGATTCAAGTGGCATGCTGGTAATGTTTACATGTGGTTAATGTTTTAATTTGTTTAAAACCCACATCAAAATGTAACAAATCACCACAAACCTGAAAGTAATGTCCACTTTAATAGTAATCCTGAAAGTAAAGTCCACTTAAAAGTTAGTAACAAGCATTTGCAAAGGAGAAAAACTTCAGTGAGACAGATGTGCACATTTTGCCAGATATAACATTTCACCCAAGCTTGTAGCAAAGAAACACAGAGCAAGTCTAATTCTCAGTCAATTCATTTAAACTAATTGATCCTAAAAATGAATTTACATGTAATCTAACAAATGTATATGTGTATATATAGTTCTTGGTAATAATATGTTTTTTATAGTTCTTTTGACCTTAAAGTTAAAACAAAAAAAGAATAATAAAAGTGTTACTTTTGTACCGACCCTTCCTTATTTAGTTTTCCTTTCCATACGTGAAAGCACAACCAACATTAGAACTGACTGTAATACTGATTAAAGGAGATGTGTCTGTCAGGAGATGTCTCTGTCCATCAGACAGTGTGTGTATTGTTGTGTTGGCACTGGAAAATACAGTGGAGTGGACACTTTAATGAATTTAAGGTACTTCAATCTTGCACAAACGCCAAAGAATGTGCCCATCAATAAATGCTCCATGACCCTATGGCCCATAGAGAGATTTTCACAGGGACTCAATCATGGCTGTCACAATGAAAGACACACAGATACACAAACACACACACGCACATGGGGGGCACAGAGCAATCCCACTCCACTTATTAAATTATTCCCTTAAATCTGTGAGGATTTTCATTCTCCCCACTGAAGGCCTTGAGAAACCCTTTAAACCACATCAAGCATGCGAAGCTGTGAATACGTAGACATGCACACACACAGCAGACACAGAACACATTGACAGACACAGAACACATTGACAGACACAGAACACATTGACAGACACAGAACACATTGACAGACACAGAACACATTGAGAGACACATACAGCCCCACCCCCCAAACGGCAGCCCATCAAAGCTGACTTTACTGCTTTATTACACATTTTGTGCCGATTTACAGCCGTTGGACAAATGTCCAAATTAACCTAAACGTGTGGGATTTAGTTGGCTTGAACATGAAGAGAATTGGAAAACATTAATATTGCTTGGCATAAGCATGAAGCCAATAGGAAAACACGTAGACATAAACTTAGTTTATTTTCCGATTTCACAATAAATCAATTGACCAATATGAATACATTTACAGTTAATTCAGATTTCATAATAAATCAATTGAGCGATATGAATAAATTTACTGTTTATTCAGATTTCACAATAAATCATTTGACCAATATGAATACATTTACAGTTTATTCAGATTGGTCAATTGATTTCTTGGGAAATTCTCAATATGAATACATATACAGATTATTTTCAAATTGGGAATTTCACCAATCAATAAATCAGTTGACCAAACCTCTAAATCAACTATTGCCAATGACAAATTATTGAATGTCTACTGGTGAGCAAGGCAGTCATATTGTGATATTTATGTAGTGTGAAACTATTACTTTATATGACTATTTCTTTGTATGACTGGTTTGTGTACTGGACCGGTGTGTACGGAATGTCGTTCCTTCATCTCTCAGCTTATCCTGTGAAATATGTAACAAACTCTCACATAGAAATACACGCACACACATACAATTGAAGAGTGCTCAGGGACTGTGGTGAATTCAGAGAATGTGGTGAATGCAGACTCAAATGGATCCTTGAAAGAAGACCTGGAGTATATTGTGTCTGATCCCCATGTGATTCAGCAATGGCCACAGCCACCACATCACATTACTCATGTTTTAGCCATTCTCTAGCCAGGCAGGTCACTTACAACACAATGTCTTTAAAAAAATGACTATCGTCAAAGCAACTCTTTCAGGGCAAAACACAGAATGAAAATGTCAAATGGTGTGCCACAGGGACCAAAACAGGGCCCATTGGAATTCTACATAATATACAGTAGACAATCAATCAACTATTGGATTAAACCATGGATTAAACCATGTACACAATCGTCAATATAAAAATAATTATAGATGACTCTAACTATATGCAATCAGCAATACAAATAGTATTTATTATATTATATAAATATATTAGAAGTATATTAAAGTAATATATTAAACTAGCTGAAATGTATTCTTTGCATTTGGCGAACAAATAATAGAAAGAAAAAAAGACAACCTAAAAAAGTAATAAAAGTTATGTTTTCTTAACTGTGCACACAGTACACACACACACCTCTAAACTGCTGTGGAAGTTGTAAGTCAGTCGTACCAAAAACAGCATAAGACTACAAGGTAGTGAGACAGAGGAAAACAGACATGATACCTCAGACTAAACACTGTAGATTTGATAGAAAGAGAGGTAGCGAGACAGAGGAAAACCGACATGATACCTCAGCCTAAACACTTTTGATTTACAGGGACCTCTAACACCATTACTGTCTTCTGTCCCTGGCGATTCTCATCAGTCCAAATGTTCTCTGTGGCTGCCCTTGTTGTCCTCAGGGCCTTTTGTTGCCCGATAGATGGGGGCCCTTGGAGTCAAAGTCCACTGGGCTCAGCATCCAAGGAGATAGAATCAAGACCATCAGTCCATTCAGACAACTTTCTCCATGCACACACACACACACACAGATAAACACACATGCACTAAGCACACACACACACATACAAAGAACAACCCGTGCACTCACACATGGACACACCGCTGTGTCCAGATGATTATGATGCCATAATGTGCCCTATGGCACCATCATCTCAGTCCACCTACAAAGGTAATACTGGCAATCCAATGGGAAAAAAAACTCTAAGCCTTTATGCTTTCTTACTCAAACATCATTCTCGCCATTTGCCATTTTGACACCATCTCTTTTCACCAAACAAGGCCACAATAACTTTATTTTATTTTTTCTCCTCGCTCCAAAGCACATTATTCAACCCCTAGCTCTCTTTTCTCCTCTCAATGTTTTTTTTCCCTTTCTTTCTGCCTTTCTTCATTTTTTTTTACCTCCAAGGTCAGACAGGACAAACAATGCCACTGGTGTCTGCTTGAATGGTGGTCGCTACCGGCGACCAGTGCCTAGGTTGCCACGGCAACACTCTAACCATTAATTTTCAATTAAAACAGACAAAGAAATGACAGCTCGGGGTCTATGGAAGATGTCAAGAATCAGTATTAATATACGACAAGTGAGCATAATTGTGTGTCCATTTGCCTCACACTCATCTCTGTTATCAGTGAAATGTGAAAGTGGTAGATAATATTGGGTTGTGTGAAACACAGTCCACTGTTTTCTTCTAAAGAATCGAGGCTTCTAATGTATATCTCAGAGAAATAGCATTCAGCATCACCCTTATGAATATTTTGTTATTATTTTAATTACCATATGATTACACAGATGCCATCTCATTTATGTTTCAAACATATTTCACCATCATATGCAAGTGCACGTACGCACACAATATAAATCACATTAACATGAACATACACACACACATGTGTAGTTTTATGTACAAATATTAATGACTAATTTTATCAGTTTGATTGGATTTGTGGTTTGTGACAAGACCTCAAATCAGGCCAGATTGAATGGTGCGGTGTGATTCTTTTGCTAGATTCTGCAGGAGTGACCAACGCCTAACTGAGGACATTCAGAAAACAACAGAGATTAACAGCACCCTATCAAAAGATTCTACCGCGGTTTCAGCACTCAACCAAAATATTCTACCGCTGTTTCAGCACTCCCCCAAAAGATTCTACCGCTGTTTCAACACTCCACCAAAAGATTCTACCGCTGTTTCAGCACTCCACCAAAATATTCTACTGCCGTTTCAGCACTCTACCAAAATATTCTAGCGCTGTTTCAGCACTCTACCAAAAGATTCTACAGCTGTTTCAGAACCCTACCAAAAGATTCTACCGCTGTTTCAGCACTCTACCAAAAGATTCTACCGCTGTTTCAGCACTCCACCAAAATATTCTACTGCTGTATCAGCACTTTACCAAAAGACAAATGTCCATAGACAGACTGCAACAGCCGCAGGAGAGTGACCAATGTGAAAGAGTGAAATTTATACAGTGAAGTTCAGAAAACAGAAGTTACACATAAGTATAAAACATATGTCTTGGAAGAGGTACAGAAGATGGTAGGATTTGAATCAGTAAAAGCTGTTTTCCTGGATGGCATCTTTCCGTTCTCCCACCCAGAACACCCATCACTGACTCCCATTTGGCAGTGCCTGATAGAAGGTCGTCAGCCCTCACCTCACACACCTTACTAAACACTCACTATACACACGCCCCGCAAGACAATGGTTCCTCCAGCATGTGTGTATTTGTGTTTATGTGAGAGAGGTGGTTTATGATTACTGTTCGGTGTGTGACAGAAATGGACATCTCACAAATTGACTGAATCTGTTGTTTGTTCATAGGTTGATTCACTTGGTTGAAATAACGGGTGTTGTGGAAATAAACAATTAAATTGACTTTTATAGGAGAAGTAGAATTATTTTGGACGTCCTTGCCCTTCTTTGATCAGAATTAACTAATTTCATTAAGATAATGCAATTGTTATGAGATGGATCATTCACAAATTTGAAATGATGTTTCAGGACTTACAAGTAGTTCTCCTATTTTTAACAATGATAAAACATTTCTCAAATGAAAGTGAAACTATTTCAGAGAAACAAAACACACCTTGTTTACAGTTTCTTTTTTAAATCATATGTAACCTGACTAAAAAGGTACTTCCTCAAAAATATTTGATTTGCAACGCATATCCTCAATATACTGTATTTGCATCTTGTTGGGGTCAAATGGTTGGTGGAATGACAGGCGTTTTCAAGACGTTCAAACAACTCCACAGCCAGTGTGAAAATGACATAGTTTTACAGCAAGATAATAAATAAGATGACACTACCAATAAAATAGACCCCTGGAGAATGTCTTTACATTAAGGTACACTGTAGGTTCCTAGCACATTGGACTATCAGATCCTGTGCCCCTGCAGGCGGAAACAGCATTATTAACTGCTCTGACCATTGCCCATTGTGGCCGGGTTTCCAGTCCCACATATACAGTGGGGCAAAAAAGTATTTAGTCAGCCACCAATTGTGCAAGTTCTCCCACTGAAAAAGATGAGAGAGGCCTGTAATTCTCATCACAGGTAGACTTCAACTATGACAGACAAAATGAGAAAAAAATCCAGAAAATCACATTGTAGGATTTTTTATGAATTTATTTGCACATTATGGTGGAAAATAAGTATTTGGTCACCTACAAACAAGCAAGATTTCTGGCTCTCACAGACCTGTAACTTGTCCTTTATAAGGGCTCCTCTATCCTCCACTCGTTACCTGTATTAATGGCACCTGTTTGAACGTGTTATCAGTATAAAAGACAACTGTCCACAACCTCAAACAGTCACACTCCAAACTCCACTATGGCCAAGACCAAAGAGCTGTCAAAGGACACCAGAAACATAATTGTAGACCTGCACCAGGCTGGGAAGACTGAATCTGCAATAGGTAAGCAGCTTGGTGTGAAGAAATCAACTGTGGGAGCAATTATTAGGAAATGGAAGACATACAAGACCACTGATAATCGCCCTCGATCTGGGGCTCCACGCAAGATCTCACCCCATGAGAAGAATGCTAAGTTGCATCCAAAGATCACCATACCTACTGTGAAGCATGGGGGTGGAAACATCATGCATTGGGGCTGTTTTTCTGCAAAGGACCAGGACGACTGATCCGTGTGAAGGACAGAATAAAGGGGGCCATGTATCGTGAGATTTTGAGTGAAAACCTCCTTCCATCAGCTAGGGCATTGAAGATTCCTAGAGTGGCCTAGCCAGTCTCCAGATCTCAACCCCATAGAAAATCTTTGGAGGGAGTTGAAAGTCCATGTTGCCCAGCAACAGCCCCAAAACATCACTGCTCTAGAGGAAATCTGCATGGAGAAATGGGCCAAAATACCAGCAACAGTGTGTGACAACCTTGTGAAGACTTACAGAAAACTTTGACCTCTGTCATTGCCAACAAAGGGTATACAACAAAGTATTGAGATAAACTTTTGTTATTGACCAAATACTTATTTTCCACCATAATTTGCAATTAAATTCATAAAAAATCCTGCAATGCGATTTTCTGGATTTTTGTTTCTCATTTTGTCTGTCTGTTTGTCATAGTTGAAGTGTACATATGATGAAAATTACAAGCCTCTCTCATCTTTTTCAGTGGGAGAACTTGCACTATTGGTGGCTGACTAAATACTTTTGTGCCCCACTGTACATCCTGAAGACCTAGGAAAAACAGCACATTTCAACTGGGACTTGGGGCATCTGACTGAGGTCTGGGGCCCGTCTGACACAAGGAGAGGGGAGGTTTATTCCCTAACTTATGGTATGTCACAATAGAAAATAAGACAAAATGGAGAAGAAATAATTACAGTAATCTCATTCAGAAATGCTCTGTATATAACGGTGCCGCCGAACACTCTTTCCTTCTCACTCATTTAGTTTTCTATCTCTCCTTCCTGACCTCCCTCTCGCCTGGTCCTGAGTACGTCCTTTAAATCACACAGTCCCTAAACTGCCCCATAAAAGATGGCAGCTCTTCTCCCCCACTCCTCCCTCTCCTCTCCCCCATCTCCACACATTACTTCCTTTAATTAAGGTAATGACTTTCAGAGCAGTACTAATCGGATCCTCTTCTAGTAGAGCACACACACACACACACTGACCCACTTCCACAGTTTAGCATAACATCACTGATGCACACATTGTAAACCCTTGTGATACAATGAAGATGAGGAGAGCTGAAACAGAGAGGGTGTGTAAGTGAACAAGTAAGACTGAGAGAGTATGAGAGAAACAGATAGGGTGTGTAAGTGAACAAGTAAGATTGAGAGAGTATGAGAGAAACAGATAGGGTGTGTAAGTGAATGAGTGAGACTGAGTGAGTATGAGAGAAACAGATAGGGTGTGTAAGTGAATGAGTGAGACTGAGAGAATATGAAAGAAACAGAGAGGGTGTGTAAGTGAATGAGTGAGACTGAGAGTGTATGAGAGAAACAGAGAGGGTGTGTAAGTGAATGAGTGAGACTGAGAGAGTATGAGAGAAACAGAGAAAGAGACAGAGGGAGACAATGAAATGGAGACACTTTATATATTTGAAATATTAGTATTGTAGTTCTTCCAGTTGCCCGGACAGAAAAGGTGGAAGAGGACAGGTCCAACCCTTCATCTGGACACCACCAGAAAGAGAGACAGAGAGAGAGCAGATCCAACCCTTCATCTGGACCCCACGAATAGAGAGCAGATCCAACCCTTCATCTGGACCCCACGGAGAGAGAGAGAGGGAGAATGAGAGAGAGCAAGAGGGAGAGAGGGAGAGAAAGAAGGGAAGAGAGCTAGAGAGAGAGGGAGGACAGACCAGAACAGTACTGTATTATTTATCAGAATATAACTCTAGGTTTGATGAAGACCGTCTATTCGACAGATGAATTCATTATTAAACACCTATTAGCTCTACTCCTGATATCTCATTAATTTTCTGTAACAATTATTTAATTCTCATATTTTTCTCTTTATATGGCATGTTCAGTGTATTAATATGGCAGGAGTCACAGAGATGACAGCATGTATCTGTATCCACACACACACACACACACGAACAGGCATAGGAAGTAGCTAACACAATAATGTAAGACACACAAAGACGAAACATACTGGGAACCTGACCCTTTCACTGAATCAACTTGAAACCAGATGGCCTAAATTCATTCACACGTCCTCATCATTTCTCTTGGAGAAAATTGTACAGCCAGTTGTAGAACTAAAAAACTAAAAACTAAAAACCAAAAATTAAAACCCAAAAATCCAAGTTGTCATACAAATACAAATGGTGAACATACAACATAAGATAACAGTATATGCGGAGTAGTATACAATAGGCACAGACTTGACGGTTCTAGTGTAATACAACAGATGCAGTAAGATTCAGTAAAGTATAGTGCATCTATATTAGATTACAGTTTGACTGTGATTTAACGTGATGAGCACATTCTTACATGTCCGTGTGGAACAGATGGTCTGTTGCTGAGAGCCACAGGACACGGAAATAAACTGTTCGGGTTGTGACATTTTCTGGTCATATTTGACCTGTATTGCCTGTCTGCCCTCTGCCTGCTGGATTGCTCCTCAACTCAAGATCATAAAGCTGAAACAAAAACGAGAACAAATGTGATCGGATGACCGCCTGTCTGTAGGTCTCTCTATTTTTCTCTCAACCTC
This sequence comes from Novumbra hubbsi, assembly GCA_016801125.1. Taxonomy (NCBI): domain Eukaryota; kingdom Metazoa; phylum Chordata; class Actinopteri; order Esociformes; family Umbridae; genus Novumbra; species Novumbra hubbsi. The sequence goes on from JACXGK010002805.1 coordinate 49,657, forward strand.
AAAGGCACCTTGACTGATAATAAGAGAGGCAATGCAGGTGGAAACATGGGGGGGGGTTCAATTAACACCCAGCAGATTAATAAAGAGTAATAACTGTGTGTGTGTGTGTGTGCATGTGTGTGTATCTGTGTGTGCACGTGTGTGCGTGTATTGAGAAAGAACCCCTATTGCTCTGCCTGATGAGAAGGACCCTTACAGTGACAGGATGATGGACAAAATGGCGTCGCAGTGCGAGGGGAAACACGATAGGCCATTTAACTCCTTATTCCTGACTGGATATGTGCATCTTCAGAGAGCAGTGATTGGCTATTTAATTGTTGTTGCCAACTGCATACAGAGGAGGCTTGTGCTACAGTTGTGAGAAATAAGTAGAAGTTATGGTTGAATAAATGCAAATGCGGAATGGTATCAGCTCAGAAGTATATAGTGTGCTTTCATATGACCAGAGTCATGTGTGTGTGTGTGTGATGTTCCTAAATGAGAGTTCAAATATTGGTGAAAGGTGTTAACTTGCAGGACAAACTCACAATCAACTAGGCACCACATATACATCTATCTTAGACTTTTGTCAAAGATGAGGATATGTCTAACAATGATGTGAATCCTGACCCCTAAGGGGCAATGTTTAGCACTATTAAGTATAACTAGCGTGATGTGAATTCTTACCCCTAGGGGGCAATGGTTAGCACAATTAAGTATAACTAGCGGTTCGCTACGGTGATGTGACTGCAATATTTTTTCTGAGAAAACGTTTTTTTAATAGATGTGCAATGACAAGCTTTCTAAAAATGTAACTCTTTACTAAACGTAAAACGCAAAGCAAACCCTAGCCCTTAGCAATAATACTTAACCCTAATCCAGACCTGGATTGAAAAAACGTAATCCTAACATGACCAAAACCTGACTCTTCCTTCACATCTGACCAATAACCGAAAGGCTGAATCCCAGAGTAGATAGTGTTAAAATCTAAAATGTATTCTGTTCTTATGCAAGACAATTATTAAAAGTTTGTCACTGTAAAATGAGTCTGTTCTCAGTCAACATATTTGGTCAAATAAGGGTAAATAATGTTTTACCCTAAACCTAACCTTCATTAAGTAATAGCCTTTTCCCCATAATGTTACATGTTTTAGCAGAACATGTTCTCACAAACACTGCCAGCCAGAGCACACACTCACACACACTGCCAGCAAAAGTACACACACACTGCCAACCAGAGAACACACTCACACTGCCAGCCAGAGAACATACTCACACTGCCAGCCAGAG
>JACXGK010002806.1:0-40512 GCA_016801125.1 Novumbra hubbsi
AACCCCATAGAAAATCTTTGGAGGGAGTTGAAAGTCTGTGTTGCCCAGCAACAGCCCCAAAACATCACTGCTCTAGAGGAGATCTGCATGGAGGAATGGGCCAAAATACCAGCAACAGTGTGTGACAACCTTGTGAAGACTTACAGAAAACGTTTGACCTCTGTCATTGCCAACAAAGGGTATACAACAAAGTATTGAGCTAAACTTTTGTTATTGATCAAATACTTATTTTCCAGCATAATTTGCAATTAAATTCACTAAAAATCCTACAATGTGATTTTCTGGATTTTGCTTCTTCTCATTTTGTCTGGTATAGTTGAAGTGTACATATGTTGAAAATTACAAGCCTCTCTCATCTTTTTCAGTGGGAGAACTTGCACAATTGGTGGCTGACTAAATACTTTTTTGCCCCACTGTATAGAAAATGGGGTGAAAAGAATTGGTAGGTTTGTCGACAATGTATGTTGTGTATGTAATTATTTAAACATAATTTGATTAGATTATAATTGATCAATTGTTAATGTAGGTATATGAGGTTGCAGGAATCACTTTCGAATGTGCTCATAAACAAGAATTCAGTCAAAATTTGTAAAGGACAAAGAAATGGTGTGTGAACATGAGTATAAAAGAAATAGTATGTAGAAGTGAAATAATGTAGAAATAGTCCTGAAGAAGTATACTCGACCAGACAATTATGTTTTTTCCAACGTCAAGACATCACTTATATTATCGATTAGTATTAAACATTGTATCTCTGTTGCCAGATGAACAGTGTTAATGGAAAGGTTGCAAACCTTTAGCTTTTTTATAATTTTGTCATGCCAATGCATCATTTTCATGCGTAGGTCTCTACCAACTTTGGCACATTTGGCGATGTATAGATTTGGCAATATTTTTGCCATTTTTGTACAACAATGAAACTGTAGAATGTATTATTATACGAGAGCTCACAATGTCAGTTGCCAGGGCACAGTCTCTGCCAGGGCACAGTCTCATTAAGAAGATGACCATCCTTTTCCGAACCAAACACATCATTGCCAAGAAAGGAAGACTCTATTTGGACTACAAATGGATGTGCGAGTAAGTGGATTTGACAGGTTTTTGTTAGCTAGTTGGACAAATATGGTAATTCATATTTATTGATATTATATTTTAAGTCCTTAATAAATTAAAGGTGAATACTACAGAATGTATTAATTCTAATGTGTTACATGTTTAATTAATATTTCTGCATACAGTTAATGTTACTACCATTAATACTGCACAATAATGATTGATTATTGCACATGAGACCAAGATGACATGCTAAATACTTTATTCTGGGCCACAGCTTTAAAAGGAGGGTGGGGCTTGAAATCATTGCTTTTTTGTTAACATGGTTACTTGCAAGGAAACACATGCAGTCATAATTGCTTTGCACAAAATGGGCTTCACAGGCAAGGATATTGCTGCTAAGACTGCACCTGAATCTACCGTTTATCGGGTCATCAGGAACTTCAAAGAGTGAGGGTCAATTGTTGTGAAAAAGACTTTTGGGCACCCAAGAAGGTCCAGCAAGCACCAGGACCATCTCCTAAAGTTGATTCAGCTGCGGGATCAGGGCACCACCAGTACAGAGCTTGCTTAGGAATGGCAGCAGGCAGGTGTGAGGCGAATACTTTTGGAGGATGGCCTGGTGTCAAGCAGGGCAGCAAAGTAGCCACTTCTCTCTAGGAAAAACATCAGGGACAGACTGATATTCTGGAAACGGTACATGGATTGGACTGCTGAGGACTGGGGTAAAGTAATTTTCTCTTATGAATCCCCTTTCCAATAGTTTGGGGCCTCCGGAAGAAGAAAAGGTGATCGCTACCATCAATCCTGTGTCATGCCAACAGTAAAGCATCCTGAGACCATTCATTTGAGCCAAGGGAGTGGGCTCACTCACAATTTTGCCTAAGAACACAGCCATGAATAAAGAATGGAACCAAAACATCCTGCGAGAGCAACTTCTCCCATCCATCCAAGAACAGTTTGGTAACGAACAATTTGCAATTATACTTATACCTAGTAACATCTGACAAAAAGATCTAAAAACACTGCAGCAGCAAACTTTGTGTAAACCAATACTTGTGTAATTCTCAAAACGTTTGGCCACGGCTGTATATGTGTTCGGTGTGTTCATGTGTGTGTGTGTGTATATGTATATAGTTATATTAGCGCTGAGGGAGTTAACGCGTTAAACTTGACGATTAATTTGAAACGTTTAACCCATTAAAATAATTTGTTTGTGTGAATCACAAACACTATAGCCTCGGTTTTAACCACTTACTGTTGTGACAGCTATTGTGAGTTTTTTGATGGGAAGTTCGGTTCTACTGACTAGGATCTTTGAATCTCATTCAGCAAAATAGTCCTTTCGTTCATTCTTCCAGAGTGCTGGGTGTCTTACGTTTAATAGTTAATGCTTAATTAATATGTCTACTATTGCAAACAGTTATCATATTTGCCTATCTTTACTAGTTGTTTGGAAAAGTAGTAATCGAGTCTTCACACTTTGTTTTAATTTGAAATACCACAGATATTCCATTTATTTATTTTCAAATAAAAATAACATCAAAGCTGTCAAGGTAAGAAACATCTGCCTAGTTGAGGTGATTGACACTGGCAAAGGTGAGTAAAAAATTATAAATTATAGGTAGGCCTGTTGATATTAATAATAATTGTTAAAATCAGTGTTCTTACTGTATCAGTGTGAACTGTGTGCTGGCTTCTTGCTGGTGAGAAGTTCAATGTCTGGTTGCAGTCTAGTGGTAGCCAGTCTCAAGGTCTGATGCAAGTGCTTATCTGTGAGTCTGTTCCTTGTTGGGTTTGCTTCATGCGGGAAAAGGTTTGATCACAGAGGTGCTGCAAAAACTGTGGACATTCTCATTGCATGCTGTTTGATGTTTGGGTAGGTTTCCTCTGGGAGCGCAGCATAGAACTCAATGAGACTGTCAGGCTTGAACGCATCTTTAAGGATATCACAATTCTGCAACTCGGCTAGTTCAAACTGAAGAGAGGGAAGGGCATCATTTATGTCGGCAGCAAAGGGATTCTGGAACAAGCATATTCCTTTACCGTTTACATGAAGCTCACGGAACCGTGCACTGAACTCTCCCTGCAGCATTTCCAGTGCATCCTTGCACTTTTCGAATAGGAACGGGACAGCTGGTTTCTCAGTGCAGTAGCTTTGGGTGGCAGGGAGATGCGTGAAGTACAGCTTTTGGATCTGTCGCACACGCAGCACTAGTTTGACCACGAACGCTTTGATGTGGGAATACATGTCACTGATTACCTTCCCTTTTCCTTGGAGCTGCAAGTTAAGGTGGTTCAATATTTCAGTCACATCAGTTAAAAACGCAAGGTCCCATTTCCATTCTGGCTCGTTCAGCTCTTGTACCATTTCACCTTTAGACGGCAGGAAGGTGTTGATTTCGGGTAGCAGGTCATAGAAACGGCGCAACACTCTGCCTTGGCTTAACCATCGGACTTCTGAATAGTACAGCACATCCTCGTAGGCAGACTCAAGCTCAGAGAGAAAGGCCCGGAACTGTCTGTGTTTCAGCCCGTGTTTTTGGATGTAGTTGACACAGTGCACAACCACCTTCATGACAGTTGCCCACTTAAGAACTTTACAGCAGAGTGCTTGCTGGTGAATCAGACAGTGATTCAAGCGCCCTACTAGCCCCCTCGTTGTGCCAACCATACTAGGTGCGCCATCTGTGGTGATGCTGGCCAATTTAGACCAGTGTAGATCCAACTCTTCCATTGTTTTGCACACTTGGACAAAAATATCCTCTCCTGTCGTAGTACCTTTGAGACTTTTTAGAGCTGCCAGCTCCTCAGACACTTCAAAGCTTGCGCTAACTCCACGAATAAAAATGAGCAGTTGTGCTGTGTCCTGCACGTCATTGCTCTCATCCATGGCCAAAGCAAAAAACTCAAATTCTGACTCTTTCTTATTTAGCTGGTCATACACATTGTCCCCCAAATCTTCGATTTGCCTGGTTATAGTAGGTGCGGAGAGACTCACCGCGTTGAGCGCATCCTTCTTGTCGGGACACACCTCCTCGGCCACAGCAAGCAGGCGTGCAAGCAGCAAAGTCCCCATCAGTAAACGGCTTTCCGTGGGTAGCTAGTAGGTGAGCTACCTTATAGCTAGCTCGGACAGCAGCCTGGTTGACCTGAGTTTGGCGAAGGAATACATTCTTTTGTGCAGCCAGTCCACCTTTCATCCTCCGAATCCTGTCTTCTCTTGCTTGCATACTCTTTGTGGCGGGTTTCGTGATGACGACGCAGATAATATTTTTTTAAAACCGCCACATTTTCTTTACATATAATACAAACTGCACGGTCCTTACACTGAACAAAAAAACAATTGTTGGTCCACAGTTCTTTGAAAACTCTGCACTCTCTATCAACTTTTCGTTTAACGCTGAGGTAACTGAGGTAACTGAGGTTACGATGGTAACTGAGGTTACGATAGTAACCGAGTAGTTCTCTGAGCGTGCGTTGTCTGTCACTGCTTGATCTCGAGCATGTAAACTAAATATCAATTGATATTTAAATATCAATAATCATGATAACTAAATATCAATTTTTAACTATTTATTCAGTAAATTTTTGCACACTTATTTATTTTTTGTTTACCTTATACCACTTACTGTGTTTTCTGTCATGCACCAAAGCAAATTCCTTGTATGTGCAAACCTACTTGGTAATAAAGCTGATTCTGATCAGATTTGATTCAAGAGCATTACTATAGTGCTGCCCTATTCCTATTCAGTGCATCCTGCAATTATTCACAGCTCTTCACTTTTCCCATATTTTATGCTACAGCCGTATTACAAAATTGATTGAATTAATTTTTTCCTCCCTCAATATTCTACACACTATACCCCATAATAATAATGTGAACTAAGTGTTTCAGACATTTTTGCAAATCTATTAAAAATAATTGATTCCATCCTGTTTTTATTCTGTCTCATCCTTAAAATGTTCTTACAACTTGATTACCATCTGTGGTAAATTCAGTTGATCGGACATGATTTGGAAAGGCACCCACCTGTCTATATAAGGTCCCAGAGTTGACAGTGCATGTCAGAGCACAAACCAAGCCATGAAGTCTAAGGAAATATCAGTAGATCGCCGAGACAGTATTGTATTGAGACACAGATCTGGGGAAGGGTACAGAAAAATTCCTGCAGCATTGAAGGTCCTTATGAACACAGTGGCCTCCATCTTCCCTAAATGGAAGAAGTTTGGAACTACCAGGACTCTTCCTAGAGTTGGCCACCCGGCCAAACTGAGCAATCTCGGGAGAAGGGCATTAGTTATGGAGGTGACAAAGAACCCGATGGTCACTCTGACAGAGCTCCAGCATTGCTCTGAAAGAGAGGAGAACCTTCCGGAAGGACAACCGTCTCTGCAGGCCAGTATGGTTCAGTGGCCAGAAGGAAGCCACTCCTCAGTAAAAGGCAAATGACAGCCCGTCTGGAGTTTTCCAAAAGGCACCTAAAGGACTTTCAGACCATGAGAAACAAAATTCTCTGGTCTGATGAAACAAAGATTGAACTCTTTGGCCTGAATGCCAAACGTCATGTCTGGCCAATAATTTACCTGGCCAATAAATCCCTACAGTAAGGCATGGTGGTGGCAGCATCATGCTGTGGGGAGGCAGGAACTGGGAGATTAATCAGGATTGAGGGAAAGATTAGTGCAGCAATGTACAGAGACATCATTGATGGAAACCTGCTCCAGAGCGCTATGGACCTAAGACTGGGATGAAGGTTCATCTTCCAACAGGACAACGACCCTAAGCATACAGCCAAGAAAACAAAGGGGTGGCTTTGGGACAGCTCTGTTAATGTTCTTTAGTGGCTTTGCCAGAGCCCATACTTGAACCCGATTGAACATCTCTGGAGGGATTTGAAAATGGCTGTGCACCGATGCTCCTCATCCAACCTGATGGAGCTTGAGAGGTCCTGCACAGAAAAATTTGAGAAACTGCCCAGAAACAGATGTGCCAAGCTTGTAGGACAGGGGTCTTTAAATCTTACCCTACAAGGTTTGGAGCCTGCTGGTTTTCTGTTCTAATGATTAGTCACAGCAAATTGTGCGATCAATTAAGTGTTGTCGATTCCCAGCCCTAATATAAATATATATATTTTTTTTAATTCATATAATTTGGATGGGGTAACATCCTTACAAAGTTTGTGCTGTTCTTACAGGAGTTCTTTTAAGTAAAAAATGTGTTAAGGAGTTTAAAATTACATTATTGTTCAGTTATTAAACACTTCTGGTCTAATAAGTTTACTAATTACCAACTGTGGTTAATGTTCACATGGTACATACAGACGTGGTCAAATTTGTTGGTACCCCTCCTTAAAAAACAAAGAATTCACAATCAATTGCAAACTGAATAACAAAAGTAATTGCCATCCACCATTGTTTATTCTATATTTAATAGAAATCAAACTTTGTTTAAAATGTTCTATTCAACATAATATTATAAATAATAAAACCAATAGAAATGACAGAGAAAAATTATGGGACCCATAAACTAATATTTTGTTTTATTACCTTTAGAGGCAATCAATGCAATCAAACATTTTCTGTAGCTCACAATGGGACTTCTGCACCTGTTAACATGTCGTTTGGCCCACTCTTCCTGAGCAAACTGCTCCAGTTGTTTTGAGTTTGTTTGCCTTTCCAGACTGAAAGTTTCAGCTCTTCTCAAAGATTTTCGATAGGATTCAGGTCAAGACTCACAAGGCCACTTCAGAATAGTCCAATATTTTGTTTTGATCCATTCTTGGGTCCTTTTAGCTGTGTGTTTGGGTCATTATCCTGTTGGAGGGCCTGATGTGACTTGCCAAAAAGCTCAAGTTTTTACTCATCCCAGTATTGTGGCTTGTCAATATTGTGTCTTATCAAAATGCATTTTAGAAAATTCCCGTCTGGGTTTTTTGTGTTTTTCTTTCAAAAGTGGAGTACTCCTGGGTCTTCTTCCATGGAGCCCACTTTTGGATGGTGCGATCTGACACCGAAGTACCTTCATCTTGAAGTTCAGCTTGTATCTGTTTGGTACTAATCCTTTGTTCTTTTTCTACCATAAGCACTATCCTTTTGTTCGATCTGGGCCGTGGGAGGTTGGCTGAAGTTCCAGTAACCTTGAACTAATAATATTTGCAACTGTTGTCACAGGAACATCAAGCTGCTTGGAGCTGGTCTTGTAGCCTTTACCTTTATCATACTATTATTTTCTTTCTGATCTATTCAGACAATTCTCTCCTTTGCTTTTTCTGGTACATGTTGAGTGAGGTGCACACAATGATACCAACTAGCACAGTGATTACATTTCTCATTTTGAATAGGCTGAATGACTCATTACAAAATTAACGAATCAGTTTAAAATGTCCCTATAATACAATTATTTATCTTTTCTAATTGTCTTTTACAAGAATTTTTCTTTCTTTTAAAGGCCATTTTAGGATATATTTCTAGAATAAGCAATAATTCAACTTCTTTTCACAGCTCACTTTCTTTATTCTATGACATAATATTAGGCATGCATGTATACATCATATAGTAGCTTTTAATGTCATCACTTTTTAGTTCATTGAAATAATGAAGCATTATTTTAATTAACTTTAAGGGTACTAACAAATTTGACCACGTCTGTATGTGGGATCTGAATATAGCGTCATTCCTAACAGTGACTTTCTCATGACTTGGCACTCAACATCCTTGTAGTAGGCCAGAGAAGAAATATTACATAATTGGGAATGTACTAATAATAATTCAGAGTGCCACAATTTATTTCAGAATGTTTTTTGCCAGTGAAATAATAACAACTAATAGAAACTCTTTATTTTTTCTTTAGCCACTGCACATGTTGTTTCACATTATGCTTGGATTAATTGTCCTGCTGGAAGGTGAATTTCTTCCCAAGCATCAGATTTTTAGGAGACTAAAGCATGGTTGTTGTCCATGTATTTCCATGTGTTTTGCTCAGTTCATTCCTCCAAAAGTTTTACCAGATGACACTACTGATTAAAAGCATCTCCACAGCATGATGCTCCGAACACCATACTTCACTGTAGATCTGTGTGTGATGAGGCATTAGCTGTATTAGATTTGTGCGTCACAGTGTTTTGAGTTTTGTCCAATAAACTCTATTTTGGGCTCTTCTGATCAACAAAACCAGTTCCCACATCAATGCTTGTTTTCTCTCATGCTTACAGATGTCACTTTTTGAATAAAGGCTTCCTTCTTGCTACTCTCCAGTTTTACAGCTTCCACTCCCAACCACTGAACTCATTCAAAATGATTGTTGTCCTTTGTGTGTTTTTTCACTCTTTTCATTTAATCTCTTATTTAAGCAGTGGGTTTTGAGAGATTGAGTCTTTTTTGGCTGTACCTTATACCCTCTATAGTATAGAGGTCTATACCCTCTTAACCACTACAGGAAATACTATATTGCTATCATAAAGGTGAGAAAATGGCACTAACCAAGGAAGACAGATTGACTATTATATCCCTTAAAAGTGTAGGTCTTTACATTAGAGAAAATGCAAAGAAAACAAAGGTGTCAGTGAGTACAGATTCCTACACCATCGAGACTTGGAAACTGGAGGGCACTCAGAGGAAGAGGTTTGGCAGACCCAAACGACAACAGAAGACAGGTTTCTGTGTAGTCAACAGTTTGCATGATAGGGGGCTCACAGGACAACAGCTTCAAACACTGGTTGAAGCAAGCAAGTACCACAGTGCCATGAAGCACTAACACTAGAACTTCTGAGGACTGGAAGGTCTTACGGATCGATTCATAAAAATTATAAATCTTAATTTCTTCATGAAGGATTGTTGTACACCAAGTTGGCAAACTGATGATCATGATCCCTTGTGTGTGACACAAACTGTCAAACATGGAGAAAAAAAGTTGGACTATACAACCTTGGCCAAAAGTTTTGAGAATGACACAAATATTAAGTCTGCCGCCTCAGTTTTTACGATGGCTATTTTCATATACTCCAGAATGTCATAAAGAGTGATCTGATGAATTGCAATTAATTGCAAAGTCCCTCTTTGCCATGAAGATAAACTCCCCCCCCATTTCAGCCCTGCCACAAAAGGATCAGCTGACATCATATCAGTGATCCTCTCATTAACACAGGTGAGAGTGTTGACGAGGACAAGGCTGGAGATCATTCTGTCATGCTGATTGAGTTAGAGTAACAGACTAGTAGCTTTAAAAGGAGGGTGGTACTTGAAATCATTGTTCTTCCTCTGTTAACCATGGTTAACTGCAAGGAAACATGTGCAGTCATCATTGCTTTGCACAAAAAGGTCTTCGCAGGCAAGGATATTGCTGCTAGTAAGATTGCACCTAAAACTATCATTTATCTAATCATTAAGAACTTCAAGGAGAGAGGTTCAATTGTTATGTATATTCGCTTCAAGGTGCCCAAGAGTGTTCAGCAAGCGCCAAGACCGTCTCCTAAAGTTAATTCAGCTGCGGGATTGGGGCACCACCAGTGCAGGTGCGAGTGCATCGGCACGCACAGTGGGGCGAGACTTTGAGGATGGCCTGGTGTCAAGAATGGCAGCAAAGAAGCCTTTTCTCTCCAGGAAAAACATCAGGGACAGACGGATATTCTGCGACGGTACATGGATTGGACTGCTGAGGACTGGGGTAAAGTCATTTTCTCTGATGAATACGATTGTAAGGCCACCTGAAAAAACGTTTGTCCGGAGAAGAAAAGGGGAGCGCTACAATCAATCTTGTGTCATGCCAACAGTAAAGCATCCTGTGACCATTCATGTGTGTGGGTTAGTTGCTTCTCAGCCAAGGGAGTGGTCTCACTCACAATTTTGCCTAAGAATACAGCCATTAATAAAGAATGGTACCAAAACATCCTGTGAGAGCAACTTCTCCCAATCATCCAAGAACATTTTGGTGACGACCAATGCTGGAGCATGATGAAACATGATGAAGTGGCTCGGGAACATGAACTAAGTGGCTCAGGGAAACAAAACATTGGAATTTTGGGTTCATGACCAGGAAACTCCCCAGACCTTAATCCCATTGAGAACTTGTTGTCAATCCTCAGAAGGTAGATTGATACACAAAAACCCCACAAATTCTGACAAACTACAAGCATTGATTATGCACGAATGGTCTGTCACCAGTCAGGATGCTGCCCAGAAGTTAATTGACAGCATGCCAGGGCGAATTGCAGAGGTCTTGAAGAAAATATATTTACAAATGCAACACATTCTGGAAACTTTTGCAACAGTGTTGGGAAGAACTTTCTCAATATTTCTTTTAATCTCAATTGTAGAAAGATTGACATGAGTGTGTTTGGCTTTTTTGCCTGCAAAAGGTGGCTATTTTATTCAGTCAAACAAAACGATTGTTGGATTGCTGCATTGTGGGATTGCTGACACGCTGACTCTTTTTGGACATAACAAATGAGCTACTCGCACCTGAACACTCGAAGCTAAGTACCATCATGCCTTCTCACTGTAGCTGTTGTAATTTTAACATGGAGGAGAACTATCGTCGTCAGGTTAAGATAGCAGAGTTAGAGGCTTGAAACGATAGCGTTGTTAGTCCTCCGGCACAGCATATGCAGCCAGGGGCAATATACCTGTGTCACTGCTACTTTCAACAGGTATTCCCCACTGTCAGAGACAAGGTTTGGAGAGGAATGATCAGCAGGCATTTGTTACCGGTGGCCTGGAAAAACTTAAAACCCTAGTCATCAGCAATTCCATTAGCCGCAGTATTAGACTAAAGTATCCAGCGATTGTTCACTGTTTATCCTTGGGGCAGAGCCACTGCGTAGCCGCCAATCTGGGGTTGGTGATAGCGAAAGTCTAAAACTGGCAAGTATAGAGATTTTGTTATTCACATTGGCACCAACAACGTTAGGATGAAGCAGTCAGAGGTTACAAAGCAGAACATAGCATCAGCGTGTAAATTAGCTAGAAAGATGTGTCGGCATTGAGTAATTGTCTCTGGTCCCCTCCCCGCTAGGGGTAGTGATGAGCTTTACAGCCGTCTCGCGCAACTCAATCACTCACTGCAAACAGAGTTTTGCCTGTTGCAGGAGGTAGAGTTTGTAGATAACTGGCTCACTTTTTGGGACTCCCTGAAATAGGGTCAGGCCTGATCTGCTGAAGAGTGACGGAATCCATCCTAGCTGGAGTGGTGCTGTTCTTTTGTCCAGGAACATTGGTCAGGCTGCAGGCTGTTAGCCAGCCTGCTAGCATAGTGGAGTTTGTCGATAGCATGGCCAGAGCAGTTAGCCTAGTTTTGCCTATTGAGACTGTGACTCGTCGCAGACTAAGAAAAGTAAAACAAGGTAGTGCAAACAATAGCAACCTTATTAAGATAAAGCTTTCCTCCACCTCGGTCATGACATCACATCTTAAAATGGGACTCCTTAGTATAAGATTTCTTGCTTCTGAGGCAATTGCAGTAAATTAATTAATCACTGACTATGAACTAGATGTTATTGGCCTGTGTGAAACCAGGCTAAAGCCTGATGAATTTATTGCCCTAAATGTGGCCTCCTCTTCTGGTTTCACTAGTGATCATATCCCCCATGCATCCCGAAAAGGGGGGATGTTGCTAATATTTATGACACTACACATTACTACATATTTTTGTTCTTTTGAGGTTTTACTTATGAAAGTGAACCAGGCTGTTAAATCGCTATTCATAGCTACTATTTACAGGCCCCACCGGGCCTTACACAGGGTTCCTTATTGAGTTTCCTTATTGAGAGTCATGGCAGATAATATTCAAATTCTTGGTGATTTCAATATTCATATGGAAAAGTCCAGTGACCCTTTTCAAAAAGCCTTTGAAGCCATAATTGATTCAATGGGTTTTGTCCAGCACATCTCAGGTCAAACGCATTGCCACAATCATACCTTAGACTTAGTCCTGTCCCGAGAAATGTATGTTGTGGATCTAATAATTTTTCCCAATGACCCTGGAATATCGGACCACTGTTGTATCACATTTACCGTCAAATTAAAAAACCCAAACAATTACTTTTACACGCCCTAATATAAATGCTCTTACAATTCTTCAAGTTTCGCTCATTGATGACAAATAAACCTGTAAACAATCAAATTGAGGATTTAAACTAAATACTGCGCTGTACTTTAGATAGGGTTGCACCACTAAAAACAAAAGAAATACACAACAAGAAACTTGCTCCCGGGTACACAAACAACTAGAGCACACAAGCAAGCCTCCAGAAAGTTGGAGCGAAAGTGGTGCTCCACCAAGTTGGAAGTATTTAGATTACCTTGGGTAGACCATACAGTACAATACAGAAAAGCATCTGCACAATCTGCTTATTTTTGTAACCTGATTTTAGTTGAACAAAAACAATACAAAAATGATCTTTGATACCGTTTCTAAGTTAACAAATAAGCAACGTTCAACAAGTAAAGTGGGTCTTCACTTCAGCAGTAATTAATTCATGAACTTTTTGTTGAAAAGATCATCACCATTAGAAAACAAATAACTGACTCTTCCTGTAGGCCTAGTCTTCAGACATTTACCAGTCCTAAGAATGCACCGAACTCCCCTGACCTGCTATTAATGGGGACACCTGAATATCTTGATCCTGTATCACTTGACTCATTCACTAAATTGGTAACAAGTTCTAAACCCAGAAATTGTCAAGTAGACCCAATTCCAACAAAACTACTTAAGGAGCTACTCCTAGTGCTAGATCAGCTGATGTTGAACATAATAAATTGCTCCCTGTACTCTGGAAGCATAGCAAACTCATTAAAAATGGCAGAAATAAAGCCTCTACTGAAAAAGTCTAATAAAGAAAATAAAGATTTAATAAAGAATTATAGGCCAATTTCAAATCTCCCGTTCCTCTCAAAAAATGTTAAGACAAATAACATTTGTGAAATGCTCCCGTCCGGTTTCAGACTCCATCATAGCACTGAGACTGCACTTGTGAAGGTGATGGATGACCATCGAATAGCCTCAGAAAAAGGTTCAGCATCAGTCCTCTTGCTTCTTGATCTTAGTGCTACTTTTGATACTATTGGTCACTCTCTTCTCTTGGAGAGATTGGAAACCCATGTTATGCGGACATGTTTTAGCCTGGTTTAAATCTTATTTATCTGAAAGATATCAGTTCAGATGTATAGATGGCATGTCTTGTGACAAATCAAAGGTATGTTTTGGTGTTTTCTGAAAGCTCCGTTTTGGGGCCATTACTGTTTTCACTATATATGCTGCCTCTGATGTCATCAGGAACCACAATGTACATTTTCACTGTTATGCTGATGACACACAGCTGTAAATCTCGATGAAGCCGCAAAAATAGCTGCTATGGAAGCATGCGTCTCAGATGTTAGGAAATGGAGGACAGATAACCTTTTGCTTTTAAACTCAGACAAAACAGAAATTCTCATTTTAGGACCCAAGAAACAAAGAGTTCTGTTGGGAGATCTCACAATGAACCTACAGTTGTATGGTTCTAAAATGAAAAGCATGGATAAGCATGGATAAGCTTTTCTTGGTCTTTGCGGGACAGCAAGCCCTTGATTCTAGCTATATTTTTAAGATGATAGAACGCTGTTTTGGTGACTGTTTTAATTTGACTGAGTCTATTAGAACAACAAGAACAACAACTAATCTGCCAATTAGGGTTAGAAATGCAGACTCTGTCACTTGATGGTTGTGCTGCAGAATAAACCGATACCTGACGATTCCAGCTGCCACTCTGCTGACCCCCTAATCAACCCACCATGGACTGTCCCTGTCCTGCAAATCTGGTCATGTTTCTGACCTAGATTAGGCTTTACAGACTCTGGACACAGCCCATGTGAATTTATGAATTATTAATAGTATTCTTAAAACAGCCAGAAGAGGTCTGGTCAGCCCTTTGAGTCTGGTTCATCGTTTTTTCCCCGTAGGGAGTTTTTCCTAACCATCAGGCTTCAATCCTGATGTTGCGTGCTCAATGGGGTTTTAGGGTGGATGTTTTGTAAAAGCACTTTGTGACAACTGCTGATTGTAAATACGGCTTTATAAATACATTTTATTGATTTGATTGAACAGAGTACATTTAGATATTAAACTGTGTGAATATCAATTTAAACTGGAAAGATAGAGGTTCTGAAACCTTTGACTTGTAACTTAAAGAAAAGCTTCTACTGAATGTAAATTTAATTTAAAGAAAAGTTTAAGACAGAAAACATAGTTGAAGACCCAAACCGTTGTCTGCACCAGATCAACAGTACAGGAAGGTCACTTCCATGAGGTTCAGAAGAATATTCAGTGAAGTGCTATCTCCGCATCTGGCAAAGAGTTCTGGCGCTTCAATGCGAGTTGAGTCATAAGAAATAATTGTGTTGACTGATTGGTAAACTCTAAAAAGACATTAGGGATAATATTTGCTAAAGTATGCAGAAAGACAATATTGTGTGGAACCACTTGTACAAGGTTAAAACCCTCCTAGACCGATTGACGATATTTTTGTAAAAAAAATCATGGCGATACATTTCTATTCATAACTCCAGATTGCCCAAAGATAGAAGCCTACGTTTTTTTCCCGTTGTAGAGGACAGTTGTCCGAAAAGAATAACGTGTCGAATGTCTATTCCCGTAAAGGAAAAGCCTTCCAAATCTCGACCACATAAACACGATTTTTTTTTTTTAAATCGCACCTGTTGCATTTCGATTCATATCTCTGGAAATATTAAAGATAGAAGCCTATGGTTCTTTAAAAGTCGTAAGGGAGAGTCTTACGCAACGAATAACATGTCGTTTATGTTCTGCAAAGTAGAAGCTTTCCATATCTGGACTGAAACCTCTTAGAGGCAATTCTGGGTCGAAAAGCGCACCTGTTACATTTCTATTTATATCTCCGGAATTATTAATTATGGAAAGAATGACATGTTGTTTGTGTATTTCTGTAAAGGAGAAACCTTCCAAATCTCGACCACAAAAACACTGTTTTTCATGATGGCAAAGAAAAAACGATTCCTTTTTTCAGGGGTTAATCTGATCTGATCTGAATTTGAATCTGTTTTGATTTTTGGATTAAATGATCCATCACACTGATACAGGGATCCTAAATTGTCCATTTTGGTTGATATTGTACAATTTTCGGAAGCAATAATGCAGAATACTTGTATATTATGTTACATGTTCCAACAATACATTTTTTGTGTGGTTCTGAACCCCTGGTGATGTCCAAATGTGACATAATCAGCCTTACCTATTGGAGAATACTTTGGCCTTCTCAATAAAAGCAACTACATGTCAACATACGTTTTTTGTATTCTCTTCACATATTGTTACTAAGAAACTCGTTAAGTCTTCTCAAACAATGTTAACTATTCATCCTTCTTTCAGTTATGGGGTTTCAGGGTCCAAAATGTATTGGACATCATTCTAAAACAAAGGATAACCTGAAACAAGCAACTGAAGACAATAACAAACACAGAGACAAGACACACGAGGGCTTATATACCTAGTCAATAGGAACCAGCTGGAAGGAATTAGGGTGGTATGCATTCACAGGACATGGGAAACAGGACAAACATGAACGACGGTCCCTAAAAAACCGGCGATGTCAAAAGCTGGGGGGCTACGCGAACGGAGGAGAGCTTGCCGCTAGGTGGAGACGTGACAGTTATACAAAAGTACAACAAAACAGAGCTTTCTTTTTAACTTTGGTGGGCGGCTTATAGCCAATACAAACGACACAGACAATAACGCACAAAGACACTGGGAAAAGGGGAGCATTTAAACAAAGGGTAATCAGGGGCAGGTGCGTGCAAAAACAGGTGACAGTGATCAGAACCTGTGCCGCGTTCAACGGCACAGGGAAACGGTACGGTTGCAGCTAGAAAGTCGCCAATGGCGATCGCCGGACCCTGCCCGTAGCAAGAGGAGGCACGCCCCCGGCTGGGGAAGTGACATGTGGTAAATCCTGCAAGGCGCTTGGTAGAATTTACAACAGGAAAACTGGGATTTTTTTTTCCATCAATACCCAAATCAAATTGCTATATATATGATTTTGCACATTGACTTGTGTACAAACTAGACCTACCCTCAAAGGCTGTCAGAGTGATGCTAAACAAGTTACACAGCTGCTCTGTTGTTTGTTGCTACATATTTACAGTATGCTGCATTTTAATGTGTGGAGATGTGACAGGTATATTTGACAAATGCCTGCTACAGTGTCTCCATTACACTGTTAAAAGAAATGCTGAACGTAATGATGTCACCACTAAAAAACTTCGTTGCGACAGACTGTTTTGTATGCCCTTGCACCTTTCTATTTAATTTTCTTCCAATGGAAATGTAGCTATTGATGGGTATTTAGTCTTTTCCAGCCCATTGGGCTCCCAAATATCTCCATTATAAATGTTAAAGTGACAACCTCCTTTTCACCTCATTTAAAACCTTATTCCTCTTTACTATACCTCTTCTTTTGTTCCTCAAGCAAAAGTGGAGGACACATTCCCAGCAGGCCTTGACTGCCCCACTCCTTGAAGTTTGAAGATAAGAAAGAATGCATGAAGTCCAGTGGAAAGGTTAAAGGCAACTTAATAAAATGTGGTTAAAGAGTTTATCTCGGAAGTGTTTATTTGTTAAAAAACATACGTAAGTAAAGTCGGATTAACCTTTATGCAAGAAAGGGTATACCTCTTGTGTTCTTATGACAAGTCCTCATTTTGTGTTGCATCTAGAATGCAAATCAGGAATGAAATGGAATGTGTACATTTAATTTCACCTTTTTCCTTTCTAATGGTAATGTGTCTTTGGCTCACACAAATATGTGCAAATAATCATAAATAATAAATAAACTGGCAAATAACCACATGTAATATAAAAAATCATCAGCATCACTTTTGTAAAACAAAGTGCTTTGAAACACCAAACCTTGTGGAAGCTGAGCTGCCACTAAGTTAATAACTAGAAAAGCTGATAATTTGGTGTCGGACCCACACCTGGGCCTGGCTCAAGGTAACTCTGAGAGAAGCCCACATAAGGGCCAGACCCATAGATCTAAGGGTCTAAGGGCCGTGGGTACAGGACTCAATTATTGTCCTGGGACAGCAAGTCCCACTGGTTCAGCAGATGCCAAAGAAGTCCATTGAATAGATGGACACAATCTGAAAACCTCAGCTCTTTTGGCAGTTGTGGAACCATAAAAATTTGAGATAGACTGGACTCTGAGTAGACTCTGCCCAGAGTGGGCTAAACGAGCTGTAGGTGGGAATCGGAACAGTAGTTCTTAGCCTTTGCCATTTGAACACCCCCGAAGGAACGTTCACATGTCATGAATGAACAGCGATGTTTCATTGTGAAGAGATCAATTCAGGCTCTGCTAAACCTCCCCCAAACTTGTACCATTACTGAAGGTAAAATACACCACTCCAAAGAGAAAGGGCCTAGGTTGAGAAACCTGGGAGTTAAACTGCAGGGAGTAACAGATGACAATTGCTCCAAACTCATAATGAGCATGCCACCGCCTGAAAGAAGGAAAACATCTCACCATGTCAGTCAACACACACCAACATTATCCTGTTGTTGGTCTTGACCATTCACTCTGAAGCTGAAGGATTAGAAATGGTAAACAAAGTGGTGTTTGCCACCAATCAAAACCCCTGAGCTGCCATCACACAAAGTCCCCTACCCCAGGTAAATTGTCTGTGGTTACAAAGTTGCAACGCGAATCTCTGCCCAATGAAGTCCCCTGTAAAAACAGCAGGGGACTACTTCAAGGGGCCTGCATTCCCTGGAAACTAATGTGCACTGAAGAGTTACAACTGAAGTTGTAAAATTACTGACACCCCGAAAGAGGAATGGGGAAAGGAAACGGCAAAATAACACTATAATAAATAATCTACTATAAATAATCTATAAATGGATGGATAGCCAAGATGGATAGCCAAATTCAACAAGACCCTCAAGATCTGAACCGGTTGAGATGGAGTAAGGAAACCCTTTAACAAATACATTCCAAACCCCAGCATAAGTGAAGTAAACCAGTGTGCACTGCCACCTGCTGGCACGACAGTACTACTATCAGCAAATCACCCCAACAAGCCAGCACTGATCCCACTGAGTCCCGATGGAGCCAGAGCTCTCCCGACCACCCTGGAAAAAGGTTGGGAAGACAGGGAGAGGCTGACCAGGACGTTGTGGAGACGGGGAGGAACAACATCACACTCATCACGCCACAGTGGTAGCCAGGTCTGTCTTTGGCACCCTCTCTTGGTGGAAGCAACAAACCGTGCAAAGGACAAGGAGAGACAGGGGCTTGCTGACCTTGCAGAGAAGCAGGCAAAGAAGCTTAACAGGTAGACAAATAGACTCGCACACTGGATATTCTAGGGGGAAGCCTATCAGCCTTTTATTAGAGGTAACAAGAATTGGACAGGACAAATGGAGCCTACGACACATGCATCGCCCAAACCGGCTCATGGACCAAAAGGGTAATCAGCCGAGGAAGCCACCAGAACCAGACAATGAAATTGCACAGAGCTCAACATAGAGATCGCTACCAAACTTACATCCACCTAAAGCCTGCACTGATGACAAATGCTAACCTAGCCAGATTTCCACCCCCCTCCATGAAACCACGGAAGCTAACAAAACGAGACCAGCACTGAATCTGACTAACTACAAATGCTCCAAAAAAACAACAGCATGTTCTAAACTATACAGGTGGTCATTCAAAATGAGGTAGACACAAGCAAGGACAAGGTAATAAAGGCAATGGCACCAAGCCCTGTCTCAAGTCAGTAATGGACTGCATGGCCAACAACCTTGCAGTGAAAATGCCGATGTATGCTGGAAATGTATTACAAAGGAGGTGGATCTCCCGGCAGCTACACACCTGTAGGGCTTTATCAGTGGTTATTGTTATGGATTTGCTAGACCTACCAAACGGGGACAATATATTAGCCATTCGGCTAAAGCTCTAATTTGAGGTTTCATTTTAGTACAATAGACAAGCTAATTTGTAAATATAAATGTATTTTGTTCATGTTATATCCTTTGAATGGGCTACTATTGCCAAAACTGTGATAAACAGAAAAAAGACAAAATAAGAAAATATTGGGTGGCCATGATAGATTTACCAACTAATTACCTTACATATTATCAGGTACTTACAGTGGAGGAAAAAAATATTTGATCCCCTGCTGATTTTGTACGTTTGACCACTGACATAGAAATGATCAGTTTATAATTTTAATGGTAGGTCTATTTGAACTGTGAACATATTTGAACATATTCAGAAAAACACATTTCAAATAAGTTATGAATTGCTTAGCATTTTACTCAATTAAATCATTAATTGACCCCTTTGCAAAACATGACTTAGTACTTTTTAGCAATCACAGAGGTCAGATGTTTCCTGTAGTTGGCCACCAGTTTTGCACACATCTCAGGAGGGATTTTGTCCCACTCCTCTTTGCAGATCCTCTCCAAGTCATTAAGGTTTTGAGGCTGACGTTTGGCAACTTGAAACTTCAGCTGCCTCCACAGATTTTCTATGGGATTAGATGCTTCTTGAGCCACTCGTTTGTTGCCTTGGCCGTGGGTTTAGGATCATTGTCATGCTGGAATACCCATCCACGACCCATTTTCAATGCCCTGGCTGAGGGAAGGAGGTTCTCACCCAAGATTTGATGGTACGTGGCCCCATCCATCGTCCTTTTGATGCAGTGAAGTTGTCCTGTCTCCTTAACAGAAACCCCCCCCCCCAAAGCATAATATTTCCACCTACATATGGGGATGGCGTTTTTGGGGTCATAGGCAGTATTCCTCCTCTTGCAAACACAGCAAGTTGAGTTGATGCCAAAGAGCTCGATCTGACCACAGCACTTTCACCCAGTTCTCTGAATCATTCAGATGTTCATTGGCAAACTTCATAAGGGGCTGTACATGTGCTTTTTTTAGCCGGGTGACCTTGCGGGCGCTGCAGGATTTCAGTTCTTCACGACGTAGTGTGTTACCAATTGTTTTCTTGGTGACTATGGTCCCAGCTGCCTTTAGATCAATGACAAGATCCTCCCGTGTAGTTCTGGGCTGACACTGTTCTCATGATCATTGAAACTCCACGAGGTGACATCTTGCATGGTGCCCCAGACCAAGAGAGACTTTGTGTTTCAGGAGACAGTTATTTTGTGTTTCGTCCATTTGCGAATAATTGCACCAACTGTTGTAAACTTCTTACCAAGCTGCTTGGCTATGGTCTTGTAGCCCATTCCAGCCTTGTGTTGGTCTACAATCTGTTCCTGACATCCTTGGACAGCTCTTTGGTCTTGGCCATGGTGGAGCGTTTAGAATCTAATTGATTGCTTCTGTGGACAGGTGTATAAAAGACACCTGGGGGGCAGAAATCTTGCTGATTGATAGGGGATCAAATACTTAGTGAAATGCAAATCAATGTATAACTTATTTAAAATGTGTTTTTTATGATTTTTTTGTTGTTATTCTGTCTCTCACTGTTCAAATAGAAAAAAAGAATGTTCAAATACAAAAATTATGGACTGATCATTCCTTTGTCAGTGGGCAAACGTACAAAATCAGCAGGGGATCAAATCATTTTTCCTTCACTGTACATTATATTAGCTCATTGTTTTTCTTGTTTTTTTTTACAGGCAATTTTCAGTAGCAGTTAAAACAGTGCACCGAAGAGATTACTGTTCAAGTTGAATTTAGCTCATTGTTGTTCAAGAAATTATAATATTATAGGAAAAAACAGCAGGCTAACCTGATATCTGGAAACAAGTAAAGGCTTTTGCTTGTTGTCAGAAGGAAGCACTCAGCAGACAAACAATTTGCTTATTCAATACATTTTTCTTTCTTTTAACAAAGAGTCTAGATAGGAATATCCACCATGCTCAATAAATAAACTGTAGCAAACAGTAAGTAGCCTGTGTTATCAAATTAGCAATAATTGTAGTTGCATTTATGGCAACTACTAACCTAGTAAGGTTGGCGTGCAATGGCTATTAGTAGCTAGTCCAGTCACAAATGTTCATCATTTTAATATTGAATTCATGTTATGCAGCATGTACAGAGTTTACACTGAGAATAATAACTACAAAGACAGCAGTAACAGAATGAACATCACAGTAATAACTGTTTTAGCAGTTATTGACAGTAATTACCTTGACCCAGTTCTCTACATGTCTTCCACAATGCAAGGCATAACAGGGTGGACGATAACAGCGTGGATATTTTTAGCTAAAGATGGCTTTTACTCTTCCTGTGGTGAAGAACAAGCTAGCACATGGTGGACACTTGAAATTAACTTACTAATCAAATATGTTAAAATTGTACTCCTTTTGTTTTCAAATGAGCCTAACAGAGTGGACATGTCATGCTTGACACGTTTATGTTAAATATTCTAAAACACTGAAAAAGTGGTAAAATTAAGGAGTGATACTTCATGATTGGTTTTTCACCAAAAAAACTGTAATTTCCTGAAAGTCAGGCAACTTGAGAACAAGTCTTTTATTTTACAGAAATGTTTTCATCGGCATAACAGGATTGACAATAAATAAAGGGGAAATTTCCTTTTTAATAATTAAATTAATTTAATTAGAAGAATGCCATGTGTAGTTAGTTAATTACTATTAAAAAGTTTGAAATATTTTGAATATTCTAATATTTCTAACTGAAAGTGATTGAAAATGGTTGTGGACATGGCAATTCATCTAGGATGAACTGAAAACATAGTATTTTATAGGAATTTAAATCACCCTGATGTACATATCATTGACTGTTTATAGTAGATGGGGTTTAACAGTGCATAACAAGCCATTTAATATGAGTGTTTTTTCAAATTTTGTATAATGTCAGGGTTCCGCCCTGACTCTGTCCCCAGCTCCGGTCCCAGCGCGCCCTCTGGTGGCCATGTGGTGCATCTGCACGCACCAGTCACTAATAACCTACGTCAACCACACACACACCTGTTCCCCATCACTCCTATCAGTACCCTACATAAGCACCCCAGTTCCGCCGGCTCACTGCCAGTACAAACCACGTAGTACTCACGTCTACACGTTACGGCTCCTGCATTACGCAGCTCGGTAGTTTTGACATTCGAATTTATAGAACTCCCAGCTCGTTATATCCGAGCCCTCCTAACATCCTGCCATTCCTGCCCTATCGGCCTTCATAACTCAATCATCATCGTGCACTTGGGTCCCGACCTCGCTTCTGCGACTCCAGTCATTACACATAAGACTTTTAGCACTGAATCATGGGGACACAAAACGCACCGGATTGAAGGAATTACCCAGCTGCTAGATGACAACAGTGTAAGCTAACTATACCGCTAACGTTAACCCTCTATACCCCGCTATATTATCCCAGAACGATGGTTCTATATTACTGCAGCTAACGGTTATCACTTCAATGAATCTAAAGAATAAATAAACTGTGTTTTGGACTGGAAAATGATGTGCTTGGAAACATGTCAATTAAACTTCAGCATTATCAATCTCTCCAGCTAGGAGGCATAAGCGATTGGTGTAGATGAAAATGCAGGTGCACTGGAGAGGCAACACCAAGAAAAGCCCCAAAGAGGGAATGGTGGCCACAGACAATTGCTCAATACTTATCCTTCTTGACTGATTATTCTCTAGTTTTGCATTTTGCTGGTGCTCTTGTCACTACTGGTAGCATGAGGCGGTACCTGCAGTCCATTCAGGTTGCACAGGTAGTCCAGCTCCTCTAAGACGGCACATCCATTCGTGCCGTTGTAAGAAGGTTTGCTGTGTCTCCCAGTACAGTCTCAAGAGCATTGAGAAGATACCAGGAAACAGGGTGTTAGACGAGGAGAGCTGCACAGGGCAGTTGAAGGTTATCAACCCAGCAACAGGACCAGTAACTTCTGGGATATTATGTATCTGTGCATCCAATGCCGCCAATTAGCGCCACAGACTGTCCAGGAGCTCACTGATGCCCTGATCCAGGTCTGGGAGGAGATCCCCAAGGCCACCATCCACCGTTTCATCAGGAGCATGCCCAGATGTTGTTGGGAGCGCATACAGGCAAATGGGGGCCATACACACTACTGAGTCACTTTAATTTGGAACAACCGAATACAGCCCTTCAATTGGTTGATGATTTCAGTTTTCACTGACCATTGTTACGTAATTTTGTTCTCAACGAAGTACACCATGTACTGTAAAGATTTAGATCTTTTATATTTTTCGCTCGAGACCCAATGGGTTGAAATTAATATTGTTTGCGTTTTCATAATATTTGAATCAACAACAATGTGAGCTACAATTGTATTGCCATTATTACTATTTTTGGTGCAACATTAGGGTGACAAGGCTTATTTCAAGGGTGGCAATTACCACAACATGCCACCAATTTGGCCACGCCCCTGATTTTCAAGGCTGTTCAAAGGAAAAACCGCAATGTAACATGGGTAAACTGTTACTGATATGGAAACTGTCGTTTTTTATAGTTTATACTCTTTGGTGATAGTACATCACTTAGTGTGCAGTCAGCTGCTGTAATTTTGATTTTCTTCAACAAGACCAATATCTGACGTGAAAAAGAATCTGTGGTTCATTCTGGGAAAATATCAGATTTTAGCTGCCTGTGTAAATGCAGCTACAAAGGGTCATGTGTTTTGAACATAAATAATGGTACATGAAAGCTAAGGACAGCATTTAGGAGATGTTGATTATCTCGCATAAAACGAATCATCAAGCGCAATCCCCACATTTCCCATCAGCCACCACGATATTCACAGGCGTTCCATGGAGGAAGGTTGGTCTCGTGTGTACTAAGGTGTAATAACCTAATTAAACTTTCAATTGAACGGTAAGCAGACTCTGAACCTGACAAATGAAAGATTTGCATTATTCGAATTGTTGTATAACGTTTTAAATCCCATACTTACTAACAATAAATTACAGAAAAAATATTTGGATACAGGGATGGATGTTCGTTGTGTTGTCGCGCCAGACGCCATGATTGGTTGCTCACATAATGGCTATAGCTTGCTAACGTTAACAGTTAGCTAGCTATTGAGCTTAAGTAGAGAACAACTCGCGTTGTGGGTAGATGGCAACGGTGCGCAAACGTTTCATTTCCCAAACTTTCTTTCGACGGAAAGTAAACACGCACTACGACATTAGCTGTCTAAACGTTGTCAATAGTTGCAAGAGTGCACGGCTGTAAAGCAATATTTCCTAGGTTTTCCTAGCTTCTGCTAGCTAGCTACTTAGGTTCTACATGCAATACAGTAAAACCACAGATGGCAATAACATATTTTCTTGAAATGTCAGCATCATAGTTGCGGGGAAACATGTTTACGTGCTAACTATGTAAGAGTAAGCAATTGTTACTAGCGAACGTTAAATGTCAATTTTCGTCCATTTTCAGGTTCACAATGTCTGAGCTTTTTATGGAATGTGAGGAAGAGGAGCTGGAGCCATGGCAGAAACAGACCCCAGAAGTTAATTTGTTGGATGACGATAATCATGATGATGATGACGATGAACCTATATTTGTTGGGGAGCTCAGTACTCCAAAGGGCACCACTAACACTAGACCAAGTGTGTTTGATTTTTGTCTTTATATTGCTGTAATAACTAGCCTGGTTTGTTTTCTTAAGTTTGCAAACAAGAAACATCAATGGTTTTAATCCCTTAAATGCTCTACAGAGTTGGTAAATATGATATTTTATTGCTTTGCATTAAGTTAACCAATTTTGTTTATGCTACCTTGTCTTTGTAGCAAACAACCAAAGGAATATGAAGACCATCCCACTTCAAAGTGGCGGAGCTGGAAGACCAGAAGCCACTAGGATGACATTGACTCAAAATGTCCCCCAATCTCATCTCCCAAGGGGTTCAGTTCCCCAGAAAGGATTGAACAATGTACCTCGAACTTTAACAGCAGTATCTCCACAGCCCATCATTATCAACAACCAGGTAGTTGGTTTTGCTTTGGCTATAACCCAAATATATTTATACATTTTAAGGAACACATTGGTGTTAGGGGGGAGGTATTAATGTTTACTTGGAAATGCTTTTGTAGAAATATACATAAAATACAGATTGCCTTTTTTCCTTAGGGTTACATCGTGACCTCACCACAGTTATCAGCCAACTCTGCTTTCATCACTTCCCTTGGCAAACAGTATCCCCCTGGGACATCATTCACTGTAGTTCCAGGTAAATTCAGAAGTATTACTTATCTATATCAGAGCATGCAAGCCGAAGATTATACTTACATTTTCTGCAAATATTTAAGTAGCAATTCATTTAGTTTGTCATATAGAGTTACTGAACACAGTGTGTGACAAAAGTATTCATATGCACTTATTTCTTTTAAATTTTTATGTCTTTATGAAACTTTCATTTGTCTACATACTTTTATAATTGTATTATTATAGATAAATAAAAAAAGATGCATTCTACTAATGCTTCTAAAGTGATTAAATAGTAGTTGCCTATGATCTCAATCCCGTTTAGGCATGCCTGGTTTAGTTCAGGAGAACTGTTTTAGTGGGTTTTCACACTGAGACTTTTAACACAAGGGTTTCACTGAGATTAACAGGATTTTGGCGGATTAGATTTATTAGGATATGTCAATGAAACATTCTATAATGTAAAACATCTGAATTATCGCATGATACCGAGGTATCCAAGGTAATATGAAATACGTACACGTGTATACGTGTTGTCGCAAAAGTAAATAGACAATAGTAAGTAACTTACTTATCTGACCTAATGATGTATTTTTTATTGAAATATGTAGACCTGAGTATTATTTTTCTAAATGCTATAAAAAGAAAATCCAATCTCAAATTTTGCATATGATGTACCATGATATTGAATATATACAGCATAGTCTTCTGATAGCAATTGAATGAAAGTTAACTAATTCAAGGGAAGATGGAATATATTTACTGAATTAATGTTAACTGGGAAAAATATTTGGCCACAAAACGCTACGCAATGTTAAGATGTGGAATCTAAGGCGGTTTATAGTGCAAATGGAAGAAAATGGTGCGTTAAGCAAGTAGCATATAGCTGGCTATCTTAGCTATGTAGTGTTTTTAGACTTCTCCATCTAATAAACTAAATGTTATCAGTTGATAAATATTTTTGTTCTAGTTCTGTAGCTGAGTTTTTGTGTGTCTGCCACACTGCTTCCTCTATCTGTGCGCTTGCTCTTCAGCCAAACGAACAGCTGTTAAGCCAGTGTTCATGGGAACTACACTCACTGCGTTGCGTGTTATGTAGTAGAGTTTTTTGGTTAACCAAATACTATTCGAATAATAACATATTATTCGGATTGTAATATCTTGTCCAATACACATCCCTAATCTAAACTAGACCATACAGACGAGCCCTGCATAAATGCATTGACACAAGCTGTTCTATGCATCTATCTACACTCCCATCAAGTTAACTAGTGGTTCCTCAACTTTTGTTTACTGTACCACCAGCAGTATTTTGCACTGCTCTTATTTCCCTGAATTATTCTCTCATCCATTTTATCAGTTAGCCATTGGTTTTGTGATTCTCCTAAAAGTGCCCCCCTGGAATGGCCACTTATCAGCTTATCTGGTCCAAGTACCACTCAATTAAGTAATACCCTTTATATCTCCAGAATTTTAGGTATATGGGGTATAACAGGGTCTTGATCTGTTGGTCCTCCATCCGCACCTTGATTGGCCTGTCTGTATGGCATGGAGCATTGTCCTGCTGGAAAAAACATTCCTCAGAGCTGGGGAGGATGACCTTAGTCCAGTCCTCTATGGTCCAATCCTTATGGTCTTTTGCAAACCTCAGCCTGGCTCTTCTTTGATTCCCATTGATGAAGGGCTTTTTTCTAGCTTTGCAAGATTTTAGCCCTGCCCCTGGAGCCTGTTTTCCACCGTGCGCGTTCCCCCTGCTGCCCTCTTCCATTCTTTTCCTAGCTCAATTGCTATCATCCTACAGTTGTTGAGTGACATTCGAATGAGTTGGCGGTAATCCTGGTCAGTGGAGAGTCGTTCTTTGCTGCTTGACCTGTTTGACCTTGTTTTTAGGTTTTTGAAAATGTAAGGATGGAAGCAACCCAACACTCACTGTATCCCTCCGTCAGTAAAGCGAGAATTTAACCCTTCTTTTCCTCAAAACGTTTGGCAGTACTTTTGAGGTACTACAAGCACTGTTTTTGCCATCCAGCAAGTGCTATAGCAAGAGGCTATTGATGACTACTGCAGTGGTTTTTATACTTGTTTAATAAGGTTTGGTTCAGGTGATCACCTGATCAGTATGTCATTCAGTTAAATGAGGTGTACCTGTGTTGGAATTCAACAGACATTGGAATGGAATGACTGCCATACATGCTGATTTAAGAAATGTTTGCAGTAGTCTCTAAATTTTAACCAGAGCTATATATGCACACTTGGTCAAATTTGTACCCTTCCAGCTCTTCCAGACCAAGGCCACACTTTGCTGGGTTAGCTGAGACCCGCCACTCACAAAGCCCCAAGACAGCTCGCAGTCTTCTTTCTGCAGACAGTCTAAACAGGCAGCACAAACTGGTCGACCACTAACTGGTCGACAACCTTCCCATCAATCTGGACAACCCAGTATAAAAACAGTTTTTTGATAGCAAAATGGGGCTAGGGGACTTGCCACGTCCTTGGGCTGTCCCTCAACCATGAAACGTGAGCCCAGGCCTGCCGCAGGCTGTCATCTTCTAGCTGGGCTGTGGAGAACTGTCCGGGCTGGCTTGTAAACTCCTCCACAGTCTGGTGGAATCCGGAAAACTCTGAGTCGGGAGCTTTTGATGACTTTCGAGATTTACGGGCCCTGGTGTGGGGGTCGCTCAGATGCAGTGACCGTCCCCGGCGTTCCTTGGTCAGTCAAGTGGGTGCTCCAAGCAGTTGATGCTGGTTGTGTTCCCTCTGGATCCTCTGAGAAAGGGGTCTGTGAGGAAGGTGCTGCACATGCTTGCCACAGTCTTTGTCGGGGCTCTATTTCTGAAAGACGTGGTCCCTGAACAAAACACAGGGTTAGTCCATAACAAAAGCGTTTATTTATCAAACTCAAACTCCTTTATCATGGGAATGGAGCAGCTCATCTGGATCCTGATGTTTGCCAACATGCGTTTAGACCAGCATTTATGTCTCACCCACACATCTCTCTCATCCAGTCTTGGACTTTACCATTTTCTTCCCGATTAGCTGATGAGGTGCAGCTGTACCCCTTGTTGGCTGGCTGAAGGGTGGGTGAATGTAAAACATGGATTTAATGAGTCATTCAGCCTATTTAAATGGAGAAAAGCAGTCACTGTGCTGTTTGGTATCATTATGTGCACCTCACCTGGGCGTGGCTGCAAGAGAACAATTAAACCCCTGATTGAACGATAGTGTAAATGGTAGAGAAAGAACCAAGGATAACTGCAAAGGGATACAAACTAAAATCCAAGGTGAAGTTTTATCAGTTTCAGATTGCACCATCCATCACTTTATGAGGACTACACAAAGTAACACACATATGTTTCTGGAATTTGCTAAAATGCATATTGACAACTTTTGGGAGAATGTCCTTTGGGCAGATGAGTCAAAACGTTTTGGCTAGTCACAACAGCTCTATGTTCGCAGATGACAAAATTAAGCTTTCAAAGAAAACAACACCATACCTACAGTGAAACATGTCTGAGGCTAGGGGCTGTTTTGCTGCGTCTGGCACTGGGTGCCCTTAATCTCTCTAGGGCACAATGAAATCTCAAGACTATCAAGGCATTCTGGAGCAAAACGTATAGCCCAGTGGCAGAAAGCTCAGAAATTCAGAAACCCTATCAAACATCTATGTAAGAAGCTGAACCTTGTAGTCTGGAGAAGGCACCCATCATACTTGAAACAGCTGGAGCACTTTGTTTAGGAAGAGTGGGCCAAACTACCTGTTAACAGGGGCAGAAGTCTCATTGAGAGGTATAGAAAACAGTTGGTGGCAATTGTTGCCTCTAAAGGTTATGCATCAACATTAACATAAGGGTTCCATAATTTTTGTCAATGCCATTTTCATTTGTTTTACTAGTTAGAATAGGTTGAATAGCAAATCCAAAGCAAAGTCTAATTTCTATTAAATATAGAATAAACAATGGTGGATGCAAATTACTTTTGTCAGATTCAAGTTATTTCAGAGAAACTGATGTATTCTTTGTTTTTGGTGGAGTGGTACAAACAAATTCGACCATGTCTCTAAATATAACTAATCAAAGCGCAGCGGTTAAGTAATGTGATGCACTTAGTTGCATATGCAGCTCAAAATGTAGGTGCTTAAATGTAAAAAATTTATTTGCTTTGTTCACACTGAAGGCCTCAATTCATTAATTCGCTTTATTTGATAAACTACATTCTTAGTCGTTTAAGCCACTAAGCAATCTTGATTTCCTTTTCATATTCATTAACTTTTTGTTTTTACTTCAAACATCTGGGAGTAAGTTGTATATATTGAACAGACTTCCAAATAAGTCTGGCTTCTAACACTCAAAGAAAATTGTGAACTTCAAGTGTCCAAATACAGCCACATAACACATCTACAGCTGTTTTACTGTATTATTCTGGTCTTACAGCTGGTCAGCAGCACATCCTGCAACAGATGACTCCATCAGCTGGTCAGCAGCACATTCTGCAGCCAATGACTCCAGTTTCGGGCCAGCAACACATTCTTCAGCAGGTTTCGCCATCAGCTGGTCAGCAACACATTCTGCAGCAGGTTACTCCAGGAAAGCCTATTCCTGGGGTTATCCACAGGCCTCAAGTGCACATGATCAATAACAACGTAGTGACCTTATCAAATGTGCAGGGCCCCGCTGCATTGTCTTCCCAACCCAACCGTTCAAGTTCTACCAATCTCCAGATCGTGTCTCCAGTCATTCAAACCAAAGGTAACAGCTGGGGTAAGCTGAAAGATCTTACCTGTTTGGTCCAGAGATATATGCTGACCCTATGTGTGTGTACTCATGATGTGATGAATGTAAAATAATAACAATGTATTTTCTCCCTTAGACTATGGCAAACGAGGTTTATCTCAAGACCAAAACTGCACGGCTAAAAAAGCTAAACATGACATGGGTAATACATTTTTTTTTGTTTTTTAGTTTGTTAGATTATCTCATTTGTTTTGTCACCATTTTCTAATAAATGTTTCATGTTCTACATCATTTTGCAGGTTCTCCACATGCCCAGGAGATATTAGAAAACGGAACTCATTTTTGTAAAAAGTGTCCGAAGTGTAAATTTGATTTTTACCAGCAGATTGTTATGAAAGATCATATGGCGGTGAGTTTGCCTTGGTCATAAAGAAATCTACTCCTTTAACTGTGCTATTTATTTTAAATTTGATTTACTTTTCACTGCTATAACCACACATCTATATAAAAAAAGACTGAAATAGAATTTCCAGCTCTGAAACTTGTACTTGATCAGCGTATTTTAATTTACATTACCTTTCAGAAATGCTGTCCTCATCTGTTGGAGTGTGTCTTCCCTACAACCCCAAAGTCTACTTACCTTTTTGCAAGCAAGCGTATCATGCTTGTCACAGACTTCTACTATGGTCGATTTGAGGGAGAAAAAAACAAATCACAGCAGCAGAAGACCCCAACTACTTTCAAATGTCAGAGCTGTTTGAAAGTACTCAAGAATAACATCAGGTAACTACATTTTGTTTTGGCCATCATTCATGCAGCATTTTCTGTTTTTTGCTTGGTGTGCAGCTCTTCTGTTTATTCTCTGTATGAAATAGTGTATTGCCGAAAAAGGTTACCTGTGGTGTCGGTGTACTTAATAAAATACGCATAATCTAGGCTTTGATCAATACATCACCCTAATCGGTATAGTACAATGTCAACTGGAGTTCGCAAGGTTATATTTGTCAACTTTGACGAAGATTTGGCTTATAGCCATTTTCTCTAAATGTAATGCAGTAAAAGCATGAGGTGGAATGTGATACTAAATATAAATGGCTCCTTAAAAGCCTGGATTATATCTAGCTCAGCTGGATCTTACACTGAAAGTATCATATCATTCTAAACTTTTACTTTGAGTGAAAATTGTTCAAGTTAATAATTTTTCTAAAACATCTGCCTCAATTATTGGCACACTACCAATATCAAATTAGTGTTTTTAGATGTTTTTTTCAGATGTTACTATAATATACTGAAGTATAATTACAAGCATTTCATAAGTGTCAAAGTCTTTTATTGACAATTACATTACATTTATGCAAAGAGTCAATATTTGCGGGGTTCTGTTTGTCCACCTCCCTCTTGAGGATTGACCACAAGTTCTCAATGGGATTAAGGGTCTGGGGAGTTTCCTGGCCATGGACCCCAAGCCACTTTTGCCTGATGGAAAGGTGCTCTATCACGCTGGGAAAGGCATTGTT
Organism: Novumbra hubbsi; assembly: GCA_016801125.1. Classification (NCBI taxonomy): domain Eukaryota; kingdom Metazoa; phylum Chordata; class Actinopteri; order Esociformes; family Umbridae; genus Novumbra; species Novumbra hubbsi. The sequence goes on from JACXGK010002806.1 coordinate 31,474, forward strand.
CGTCACCAAACTGTTTTTGGATGGTTGGGATAAGTTGCTTTTGGTATGTTTTGATACCATTCTTTATTCATTGCTGGCAAAATTGTGAGTGAGCCCACTTCCTTGGCTGAAAAGCGACCCCAAACATGAATGGTCTCAGGATGCTTTTCTGTTGGCATGACACAGGACTGATGGTAGCGATCACCTTTTCTTTTCTGGACAAACGTTTTTCCGGATGCCCCAAACGGAAAGGGGATTCATCAGAGAACATGACTTTAATCCCAGTCCTCAGCAGTCCTATCCCAGTACCTTTGGCTGAATTTCAGTCTGTCCCTGGTGTTTTTCCTGGAGAGAAGTGGTTTCTTTGCTGCCCTTTGACACCGGGCCATCCTCAAAGTATTTGCCTTACTGTGCGTGCAGATGCACTCACACCTGCCTGCTGCCATTCCTGAGCAAGCTCTGCACTGGTGGTGCCCCAATCCCACAGCTGAATCAACTTTAAGAGACTGTCCTGGCGCTTGCTGTACTTTCTGGGTTGCCTTCAAGCCTTCTTCACAACCATTGAACCTCTCTCCTTGAAGTACTTGATGATCCAATAAATGGTAGATTTTAAATGGCAGTCTTACTAGCAGCAATATCCCTGCCTGTGAAGCCCTTTTTGTTCAAAGCAATGATGACTGCATGTGTCCTTGCACATAACCATGGTTAACAGAGAAAGAACAAGTATTTCAATTCTCACCCTCCTTTTAAAGCTTCCAGTCTGTTATTCTGACTCAATCTCCAGCCTTGTCCTCGTCAACCCTTTCACCTGTGTTAACAAGAGTATCGCTGACATGATGTCAGCTGTTACTTTTGTGGCAGGGCTGAAATGCAGTGGAACACATTTTTTTAAAATTCATTTTCATGGCAAAGGGGGGACTTGGCAATTAATTGCAATTCAACTGATCACTCTTCATAACATATATAAGCAAATTGACATCATAAAAACTGAGGCAGCAGACAGTGAAACTGTATTTATGTAATTCCCAAAACCTTTGTGCACGGCTGAATATTTGGATCAATCAATCAAGTTTATTTATATAGCACAATTCATACATAGAAGCAATTCAATGTGTTTTACAAGACAATATATTAAAAGAGAAATACAATTTTATAACTATCAGTCTATCTACAGCTTGTCCTCTATTCGCCCGTCAACACATTCACTAAGTAACCATCCAATGCAACTCATGTCTCGTTATACAAACAGCCTGATATTTTATCCGTAGATCATTCACACAATGCAGCGCGCCCACTTACATCCAGTGTATTCACAATAATACACTCATACACTTACTGCATTGCGATTTTACTTACACGCGTACTCGTACGAGTACGCGTTTTACAAACCGACTCAACAATTCAACATCTTGTTTAGACATCTTCCCACTTTTTGGTCACAATTTTAACAGATTGATTAAAACAGACATGGATCAATTTAACATGTACAGATTAAAATAAAAAAAATAAAAAATTGATAAATGTTTAAAGGAAAATTAAGAAGGAATGAAAATTGAAAAGTCTGGTATCGGGTTTCCATGTTGCTTTTAAAGTATCTATTAAAGCTATAGGGCACATTTTGTGAGGTCAAGCCCTGTCATAGGCATGTGAAAACATGAGTGTTTTTAACCCAGACTTGAAAATGGATGGGTTTGGAGCATGTCTAAGATCTTCTGGTAGCTTGTTCCAGTTGTGTGCCGCGTAGCTACTAAATGCCGCTTTGCCATGTTTAGTTTGGACTCTGGGCTCTACTAGCTGGCCTGAATTCATAGATCTTAGAGGCCTGCTTGGTTGATATTCTTCAAACATATCAGATAAGTATTCAGGCCCTAAACCATTTAGTGATTTGTAGACTAAAAGCATCACCTTAAAATCTATTCTGTAACTGACTGGAAGCCAATGCAAAGATTTAAGAATGGGAGTAATGTGTTCTGGTCTCTTTGTCCCGGTTAGCATTCTTGCTGCAGCAGTTTGAATGAGCTGCAGCTTTTTTGTAGTCTTTTTGGGAAGTCCAGTTAAAAGCCCATTACAGTAGTCAACTCTACTAGAGATAAAAGCATGGATAAGCTTTTCTTGGTGTTTGCAGGACAGCATGCCCTTGATTCTAGCTATATTTTTAAGTTGATAGAATGCTGTTTTGGTGACCGATTTGACTGGAGAAAGTGAGGTCAGAGTCTATTAGAACACCAAGATTACGCACTTGGTCTTTAGGGCCCGAGAATCAAGCTCTTTAGTAATACTTGTTCTGTTGTTTGTGTTGCCAAATACAATAATCGCAGTTTTATCTTGGTTTAATTGTAGAAATTGTTGGTTCATCCAGGTATTTACTTGTTTTATGCAGTGACACAATGCGTCTATTGAGCTAAAGTCCGATGGTTCAAGAGCCATTTATATTTGAGTATCATCTGCGTAGCTATGGTAGTTGATGTTGTTGTTCTGTAGAATTTGGCCCAGAGGTAGCATATAGAGATTGAACAGAAGCGGTCCGAGAACTGAACCCTGGGGAAATCCGCATATCATAGCCACCCTATCAGATTCGTGATAGCCAATAGTGACAAAGTAACTTCGACCGTCCAAGTAAGACCTAAACCAATTGAGGACTGTCCCGGACAGTCCTACCCAATTTTCCAGCCTGTCGACAAGGGTTCTGTGGTCTACAGTATCAAAGGCAGCACTGAGATCTAATCATACTCTGATGGTCATCAGAGTCTTTGGCTGCTTGTAAGTTGTCAGCATTGGCATCTTGTTTATTTGGGTATCAGACGTACTTAGAAACATTTGTAATTGCGAATAGAATTCAGAATGCTTATATGCATAATAAGTGATTTATCAAACAACGTAACTTTATTCTAAACATTTAGAAGCTGGTGAGTTGATGTATAAAGGAATGGTATCAAATCCCATTCCTCCTACTTAATAAATCAAATGATGACTTGGCACATTTCCCTCCCCCCCAACAATTTTCACAAAGATTTGATTCATATGAAACTTATATGAAATGAGTGCAAGATATAGCTAGTAAACAAAAATGTTCACCGCCTTTTGTTCATAATTACAGACAATTCCAATAGTTCTGGAGGCCACTGTGTAATCCCTTGGTCTGCAGTGTGCTGTTCAGATTTTTTTAAATAGTATTTATTGATAGCTATCGGATGCTGAACCACTTTTGTGATGTTGAACTGCTATTTGAAGACCCCTTTGCCCATGAACAATGATTAATGTTTCAGTGGGGGAGGAGATCTGTAGTGTTTTTGTCCATATTACAGCATTCTTCCCAAAATGAATGATGTTCTATACCTATTCTATACCTATTTCCCCTTTGGGACCAGTAATGAATAATTGGTGCTAGTTTAGGTGGTCTAAGAAAGGCTCCTTTGATTAAATAACTTTGCTTCAGAACACAGCAAGAAGAGCTTCTGTAAGCTACTTTTAATGGGCTGACATGTTTGTAATGAACCCATTCTGGCAGCAGAGGTCATAGTTTGTCTGCATAAAATCTCCTGTTAGGGGAGCTGAGGTAGCAGAATGTGCTGACTGAAAAATGAGCCTTGTCTTGTCAGGGCAGCGGTGGCAGGCAGAGGAATTGAAGGTCTTTGCAGCCATGGTGCACATTAGGAAAAACAAAAAGATGTGTGTTATTGGTGATATTATAATGGACATTTTGCATGCTTAAATTAAGGTAAAGGAAAATTGCCTCTAATTTCTTTCATTTTCCAATACCATGGGGATCTGAACAGCTTCATTGTTGCACACAGTTCTTCTTTTGTTGAAGTGTTACTTAGACTGTAATTTGTGCAATACTTTTTATTTTCTTCAGTCTGGGTTAAAGTTATGTTTGTTTATGGTAGACGTTGGTCAGTACTTACAAATCCCCTATACCCCATATTATTATTCTTTTGTTTTAATAAACCTTCCAAAATTTGCAAAAACATTTTTAAAAATAACAGCACTGCTTTTCTCTTTGTATTGCTTTTATGCGTTTTCTGATGTTACATGGCTGTGTGTGTCCTATCTTACTCCTTGCTTTTACTGTTGTAGGTTCATGAACCACATGAAGCACCACCTGGAGCTGGAGAAGCAGAACAGCGAGAGCTGGGAAAGCCACACTACCTGCCAACACTGCTACCGGCAGTACTCCACTCCATTCCAGCTGCAGTGCCATGTGGAGAGTGCCCACAGCATGGTTGAATCCTCAAGTAGGCTTACTGGTTAATGGCAAATATAGGCTGAAAATTAAACACCCATGCTTGCAATTTGGTGGCTTTTATCATTATCAATGTTTGGAGAAGTCTGAATGAATTTATTCCAGACATTGCCGTACTTATAGTCCTCTATTTGGTCATTTAAATTCAACCTATCATGGGCCACAATTGTAGGCCGTACTGTATGTTCGTATTCATGACTACACCAGCCTTTTACAAGTTGAGTGCATCCATAACTGTTTCTTGTCTGTTTGTAGCAAATTGCAAGATCTGTGAATTGGCATTTGAGTCTGAGCAAGTGCTCCTGGAACACATGAAAGATAATCACAAGCCTGGTGAGATGCCCTATGTTTGCCAGGTAAAATATTAATCATGTTTTACATTTGTGGTTAGCAGTGATTCACAGTTAGTAAGATATGTCCTGTCACTACAATCAGGATATAAACGTTTAATAGCATTAGTCATTTTTCAAGGTAATGGAACCCCTCTCCTGAATTGTATTTACATTATGCATTGTAATACTCTTACAGGTCTGCAACTACAGGTCGTCATTCTTTACTGATGTGGACACACACTTTCGTACTGTGCATGAAAACACAAAGGATCTCCTTTGTCCTTTTTGTCTTAAAGTTCTGAAAAGTGGTCATGTCTACATGCAGCACTATATGAAGCATCAGGTAAGAAGATGAATTACACTGTTCTATTGTGAAATACAGTGTTTAACATTATCCCAAGATTATTATTTTTGTGACACATGTTATAACTGACATTGAACATGCCATGTCAGTTAACTTTTGGTACAACTCCTGAAAGGTGAAATGCTAAGGTCTGGTTGCTTTTCAGAAAACCTCCAATTAAAGATTACGTTTTGGATGAACTATTTGTTTTTCTCTAGCCTTCGGTTTTGGACTGGATGTGTAATATGTTGTTTATATGTGCATAATCTATAAGTGTAATCAGCATCAATATGATACCTCTGTTAACCTGACATGTTAATGTGACATGTTGCAAATTGTACATTTCTGTACATGCGTCATGTAAAGTTGTAAAGGCATTCGCAGGTTAAGCCAAATGAAGCCTAGTAGAAGAGACTAGTAGAAGAGTTAACCCTGCCTTTGGACCTCAATGAGGTCACAACATCACAAAGAATGTGTACAGCCGCAACTCAAAGTGGTCATACTCTAAATTTGTATGAAGTTAGCTAGTTGGCTAACTCATGCACAGCTACCTAATTATCTGCAATAGATTTCTACCTGCATATATTGTACAACAAGGAGCCTAATGAAATTGTATTGTCACAGTATGCTTTCTAAAGAATAGCTGAACCTTTGTTCTGCCTACATTCAGTGAGCAGTTTATTAGATACTGCATTGATGTTCATACGATCCTTTCTGTAGACAGTAAGCTGTAGATGTTACGTAAAAGAGGGAGAACAGCATCAAGGCTTTCTTTTATTGTTTAAATAAACGTCAAGACGTGTGACCTAAATACATTAAGCTTTGTCTGATGGTTAGTGCCAGGTGTGTTATCTTCTAGTATTTCTGAAATGGTTGCTCTTCCAGGCAGTGTCTACGGTTTAGCGAGAATGGTGCTAAAGGCTAAGGAGAATGGCAAGTAATAGGCAGACCTCAAACAGACAAATAACACAGTAGCGTGCATAACTGCATCGTTGATGTGCAAATCGCCAGAATAACGTGTGGTACTTGTGGTTACAGTGTTATTTTCTCAACCACTTACTGTGTTTCCTGTCATGCACCTTAGCAAATTCCTTGCATGGGGAAACCTACTTGGTAATAAAGCGGATTCTGATACTGCTTAACTTCAGAAATAACACGCAATCACCTAAAACATTTTTATCCCCAGCACCTGATCATTAGTACTAGTGAAAAAACAGCTGGTCTGTTACATTCTGGTTCAGTTTTCCTGAGTCACCTGTGCAGGTCCCAAACCTTATAGAAGATCTTGGTGATGAGATGAATGGACAGTTCACAGCTTGCAAAAAATGTGATACCATTTCTTCTGAATGATCCAACATTTGTGTTAAACATTGCAGACACCTTGTACAATCCATGCACCTGGGTTTTAGGTTTTCTGCTGGCTAAGCTTTGGCCAACCCAATCAATCAAATGTATTTATTTTTACATCAGCAGTTGTCACGAAGTGCTTTTACAAAACACCAAGCCTAAAACCCCAAGAGTTCAAAAACAGTCCTAAAACAGACCTAATGAACTGCCCACTAAGTATATATTCAGGTTGTTTTTATTTGTGTTCTTTCCTGTTTTCCAGAAAAAAGGGATTAATCGTTGTGGTAAATGCCGGCTGAATTTCCTCACCTACAAAGAGAGAGTGGATCACAAAACTCAGCACCATAAGACTTTCCGAAAACCTAAAGCCCTTGAAGGTCTTCCTCCTGGAACAAAGGTATGGAGCTAAGAGATCTAGGAGATGCAGGGCAGGGGTGCCCAGGAGCAGGGTGGAGAAACACTGCTTCAGTGTATGAGTGCATCGTGTTAAGTTGCCAGGTTGGACATTTATCAAAGTAAATAAATTAAACACCTAACTCTAAGTGGAAAGAAAATGTCAAAGCACATCGTTTACAATGTAGAGGCTACACTGGCCTGTTCTATCATGTTTAACGGCAGACAAACCACAAAAGACACAGCAGAGTATGTCAACTATATCATTATTATACAGAAGGTAAGGCGCTCATACCTTCTCTGGTACAAGGCTGGTTATTTGTTGTTGACATTTGTTTCCAGACAAATAACACCTTGAAGCCACTACATGTTTGCCTGTGTATCAGCCATGCACTCTATAGTATATCAACCTTACATGACAATAACAATTCTAAGGATCTAATATATTTCTCTGCACATTTGCCTTTTTCTCATTGCACATTGCACAACCCACTTCATCACTTCTAGTCTAAACATTTTTACTTGCGTCTCAGTGTCTCTTTATTAATAATGTACAATGAAATATCAATGTGGACCACTACATGGATTGCAAAGATGTATTACAAATATTTATTTTTCAGGTGACTATCCGGGCCTCTCTGTCAGGGCCTTCTCCTGCTTCTGCCCGTGCTACTGAGAGATCCAGTGTGAGTGTCATACCAGAGGTCCCTGGCATGACAGCAGCCAGTATAAAAGCTCAGAGCAGTAAATCTCTCACTCAGAGCTCTGGTGGAGGGAAAGGCAAAGTTACAGTCAGCAAGAAGCTGCTTAAGCAGCAGAAGAACAACCATGTGTTGAAGAGTATTAGGTGGGTCTGTTACTTCAATGGTCAATTTGTTATTTTCTCATGATATTGACTAGAAATGTTGGTTAAACTAGGTTGGTCAGATAATTTCCTGAGTGGTGTTGGATAGCCAGAAGGGGAAATGCTTTACTCCAAATCCCCCAGGGAATTGACAGGGACATTGCCCTGCTGTATTTTTGATGGGATGTTAAATGGCTGTCCTGAATTTCTCTACTTTTTTAGTGTTGGAGAAAGAAGACACACATGCATTGAGTGCTACACTGAGGTTGATGACTTCTATAGTCACTATCCTATGGTGGCAATTTGTGGCGCATGCAAGTATCGTACAAGTTGCAAAACATCTTTTGGAAACCATATGATAAGGTAAAGCTCATTAAATGTAAGATTTGAAAATAAAGTTACGCATGCTCTGTTGAGGTGTTTATTTTTAATCTAAACAATTTTTATGTCAGATTTCATAGTGCCATTTCAAAAGAGAGATTCCGGAAAATGCGGAAAATCCCAGTTGTATTAAGGTATGTGTTGACTAGACAAGTTCGTCTTTAATGTGGTTATTTTTATTACTTTATCATTGTACTTTATCCAAACATGCACTAATTTGGCACTCTACACCGTTATTATTGCGTTAGGATTTGTATTAATGTACCTGTACTTACTGTCTTTCAGGAATTTAACTCTAGTCTGTCTGAACTGTGACTTCCTGGTGGATGCGCATGGGAGTGACCTCATGAGCAAGCATTTGATTGACAGGCCCCTCCATGTCTGTAAGGTCATACTAGAGAAAGGTATGAGGTTGAGCGCTTTCTTCACTACTGGATGTTTGAACTGCTTTTGGTTTATATAATTGAATATGCATGTTACATTGCAGGAGAAGGTGGTGCTGTAGATGACAGTATAAGAGGGTGAGTATCTACACACTTAATGCTGGAGGTGGAGATGGAAACCCCTAGTAACACTTCTCATTGTGTTGTGATGAAGTACTTGTGAGATTCTGACTTCTGATTTTTGAAGACATTTTACATTTGCAGTCATTTAGCAGTCTTATAGTAGTAAGTTCATATATTTACATACTTTTAGTATTGTCCCCCAGTTGGTAACGATCTCACAACCTTGGCATTCAGCGACACTGGACCATCCCAATCCTGGTGAAAGATTATTACCAGTAAACAATTCCAATTGAATGAGTGCCGCAAGTACGATTGTGTTTTGATTATGTTAATACAAAAATATACAGAAGACTTCTCCTTTACCTATGACTTGTTCTATAGCCAGCCTGACTGGTCATAATAAAATACTATTTAGTATTACCAGGATTCCACCAGGTATTTTAGAGTTAAACTTGCTCACAGCCTGTGGAATCTCTTTTTAAATGGCAAAAAGAAACATGACTAAAATATTTTCTATTAACAATACACATTGTCTTTTGTGTGTACTTTGTCCAAAATGTAATTCCTTTGTGCTCGCCCAAGGGTTTCTATAAACAAAATATAGTCTTCAATGGCTTTTGGTACTTGTGAGCCGTACAAAATGGCTGGTGAAACTATAACCAATACTGTTC
>JACXGK010002806.1:40612-50902 GCA_016801125.1 Novumbra hubbsi
AGGTATGGCCACCCCTTTGAGCCTGGTGCCTCTCTAGGTTTCTTCCTACACTCCGGCCCCGTAGGGAGTTTTTCCTAGCCACCGTGCTTCAATCCTGTTGTTGCGTGCTCACTGGGGTTTTAGGCTGGGTGTTTTTGTAAAAGCACTTTGTGACAACTGCTGTTGTAAAAAGGGCTGTATAAATAAATTTGATTGATTGTTCTAACATCAGCGATTATCAAACGAAGCACCTTGGGGGCTATGAATAGTTTTCAATACAATTCTAACAACTATGCCCATATTTTAGTGAAAGATGCATATATCTAGACTCCATTATGATTGTTGTAGTGAACATGAAGTCAACCTTAAATTCATTCTCATAAATAATTTCTACTCCCTTGCAGCAAGGCTACATGGCTGTACACCCGCTGAGGTGAAATGTCCCTCAATACACCAGGATCACTGCTTTTGCCATGCAGTTCTTCTGTGAAAATGACGAGCTAAGGGAATAGTGGCAAATCAGTTCCATTACTTGCAAGTAGCTAACATGACTTCCGTTGATTTTAATGACAAAAAACGTATCTGAACTAATTGGATGTGACATCATGAGTCATTGAACAAAACTCCATAGCAAGAGTTTGCAATTTGTTGCATTCCTCTCAGAGTGAACTCCCAAACAATACACGTGAGATGAAGCATTAGGCTCCTCTTTCAATGGGCTATTCCACATAAGGATACACACAATTTAATGCTATTTTATTATTACTTAAAAATTATCTGGACAAGGACAATGTTCTTTTTTGGGGGGGAAATGTTATCCTATTCATTTGAGTTTAACATGTCATGAAGTTGTTTTAAATAATGAAATGTGTAAAGAGGGTTTTACATTTAGTGGTTCGCGTTGTAATTATATACATTTTGTTCCTATAGAAATGAACAAGGAATGGCTGGTGTGATGCCTGATGTTCAGGTAAACATTTTGTTAATGGTTTCTTGTTCTGGCATCTTTTGCATGCCTAAGTATATTATTGGTAACTATTCATGTATTTTAATAGGAAGTTGAAGTCGCCACAATGAGTGGAGCAGTTGACCTACCCCCCAGGTATTTTTTTTATATATATATTTATTTATATTTCTTTTATATATATTTATTTATATTTCTTTTTAATAGACAATAGAGAACAGTTTTTTTCCATGACTGGAATTACTTAAATTACTCCCTTCCAATTTCTCCCAGATTAAAGGAGGCCTCTGTCTTGTGTATTAACCCAGCATCTGAAAAGGAGGATGGGCTTGAGGTAATACATGTTCATACCCAGAAGTCAGGAAGATGTGATGTTATTCTACTAGACAATGATGATACAACAGTCAACCAGCTAGATGAGGCAGAAGGACAGGGACTTATGCAGATCTCTGCAGCAGATCAGGGCCAGGGTGTTACGCATGCTACAGAGCCAGAATCACCCATGGACATTTCAGCTGAGAAGGACCAGTCTTTGCAATCAGGGCTTGTGGATAAAATGACCATCATAGAAGGCTCAGTGGAGAAGGAGCAGCAGCGAGTAGAGCAGACCTCACAATCGGGCCCCATGGAAACCTCAGTTAAGGAAGAGCTGAGGGAAGAGCAGTCAGTGACTAGTTCTGGGGCCTGTGGGATAGCTGGAGATGCAGTGTGTTTACATGAGTTATTAGACAAACCAGCATCTGAGAGTTTGGATGACTCTGAAGAGGTCAACGCTTCCCTGCAGCCCCTTCTGCCCATGAACGTGGTAGACCAAGAGGTGACTACTATTGTGGAGGCAAAGGACAATACTCAATCCACTACAAGTCCACCTGAAGGCCCACATCACTCACCAGAAAACAGCTGCATTCCCAATAGTCCTGAGACTGAAGAAAATGGTAGCCTTGGAGTCAAGGACAAAATGTAATTGGACCTTTTTGCTGTAGAACAGAATAACAAACTCTTCTAATCTGAAATTACTGCATATTACTGAAATGTAGTTCTCGTTCCCATTTTCTTTACATTGACTTTCCTTGACCAGATTGAGATGACGTGCTATATGTTTAAGGGGATTTGAAAAACAAGATTTTTTTATTGCAAGATTTTACTCTCGTCAAATTTGGTTGTAATCTTTCAATGAAAGTTAAACTAGTACACAATGTGAGGAATGTTTTGGATGTCTGGATTCTGAAGGATGTGCTTTCTGTTTAAGTAGTTTCATACTACAGTAATATGCACACATTACAGGGAGGTGGGTTCAGATAAAGGCAATGCTTTTTGGAGTATTTTGGAAAATTTTCTGTAGTGTCAAAAGATTAACAAAAAAACCTGAATGTTAATGCTTTCCTTGATCTATGAACCTGTACTCCCAAGTGTGTAAAATCATTGCATTATCTTCCCTATCCTTCCACTAGTAGATGGGCGTTTTATTATTTTGCATATGTCCTCTACTTCCATTGATGTGTTTGTCTCTTTAAATATATAGTAATCCATAATCACGCCCTTTAATCTTCTGTCTGTAGTCGGAGAGCAATACTTTGGATTTGAATCATTGTTTCAATTGCAGTCTTGCTAACTAATGTAAATAAACTTTGGTAATACATCACAAAATAGTTTTGCTTTTGAGACTATATCTGATGATTGTTGTTCATTATAGTTGAGGGAGAATGTCAGCTGGTGGTGTGAAGCTCTTAACTTTCCAGCATAAATAAAAGGTTCATGTGAAAATGATAAACATTTAATTCCCACTTATTTCACAGTTTTTATTAACTATCCGGATCTTGACCTTGCAAACTAAGTATAGAGTTCCTACTGAAAATGCTTGGCTTGGTGATCATCGTGCCACCTTGTTTATCTGAGGCATTTAAATTAATAGGAGACTGGTTATGTAGTACAATATATCAGACAAGTAACATGTTTATTAATGAATGTGTACATTAAGACCAGGCTGCTAGACCTCATTGTTCACAGCAGGACTGCATCGACAGACTGCGTAATTAACTTACATTAATGGTGCAATGGGACTTGTCCCCCACGTGGAATACGGGTAAATTACAAAATCATTATGCTTCATTCAAAACAAATCTCCCATCAGCTCTGATGAATTGCTTGCAAAACTGAAACATTTATAGTACCTAGAATAGGATTGGGGTAACGTCCATGTACATTTCAGTCGATTCTATTAAGGATCCAGATTCCAATTTAATATGAATGTTTTCTTCCTGAATTGACTGGAATTTAAATGTATTTGTTTGTAGGATCTGACAAATCATGATTAAAAAACAGCAGGATAAAAGTTAATTTACACTGCTCAATAATTAAGGGAACACCTAAATCACACATCAAATCTCAATGAACTAAATATATTTAAGATCAACATTTTACTGTACATTGCGTTGTTGGTTGAGTCAAAACGACTTAACAGCGAAAATCACCAACCGATTGATGGCTGGGTTCAAACTTGCACCGTAAATCAATTGAAATTGCAGCCTTGCGTGAGTTTCATCATGGCAACTCAATGTGATTCAGTAATGTTTATGACTCCCACATTACTTTATGCACTCCCGACAATGTCTGGGCATGTTCCTGATAAGACGGCTGATGGTGTCCTAGGGATCTCTTCCCAGACCTGGACAGTCTGTTGCGCTAATTGGCGGCAAAAGGTCGCACTGATGCATAATGTCCCAGAGGTTGTTTATTGTAAACAGGTCTTGGTAATGTGAGGACCAGTCATTTGCATCAATGCCTTTGTCATCCAAGAGCTGTCTACATACTCTGGCTACATGAGGCTGGGCAGTGTCCTGCTAAAGGTCTGAGCATCCCAGTACCTAACAGCAGTCAGCTAGCATGCGGGGGTCTGTGCGATCCTCCAGTAATATGCCTCCTCAGACCATCAGTCTTATTGTCATGCACATTCTGAGCCATTAAACTGAGTCATCTACGCATTAGTTTAAGTACAAATGTGTATTATAACAAACTATAACGCAAAAGAATCTAACAATATGAACTAGCAGCAATTGCAAACCGTGTGGAATAGGGGTAAATGACAATATGAAAGAAGTATTTAAATACAAGTGTAAAGGTACCAAATGTTCCCCACGGTCTGCAGACTCTTTCACGTCTGTCACATGCTCAGTGTGAACCTCTCATCTGTGAAGGTAACAGGGCACCAATGACTGATCTGATTGTTCTGGTGTTATCTGGCGAAGCCAACTGAGCGGCAGGGTGCTGGGCTGTGAGCACAGGTCCCACTAGAAGACGTTGGACCCTAATGCCACCATCAGGCAGTCTGTTTCTGACATGCACACCAGTAGCCCACTGGAGGTCATTCTGTAGGGCTCTGGCAGTGCTTTTACTGTTCCTACTTGCATAAAGGAGCTGCAGCTGGTCCTGCTGCTGGGTTGATGCCCTTTAGCATCCCTGTCCAGCTCCTGGTGTAATGGCCTGTCTCCTGGTATGTTCTCCATGCTTTTGAGACAAATGGAGACAGAACAAACCTTGCGACAGGGCCAAATGTCAGCTAATGATGCTCAATGGGAACAACTTCATAGAATGTTTGTCAACTGTAGCTGACGTTGGTTGACAGTTTCAAACAAGGAGTATTTTTGGACTTTGGAATCTGAAACTTACTTTTGACTTTGAAACATATGCAAATTCTGTATATGCAAGATACGTTTTATATTGTCCCTCCCTCATTGTGAAAAAAATCCAGAAGGGAAAATTAGCTTTTGGGTCACCTGAAATTAAATAACCAGGATCCCATGATTTTTTTAGGCTTCAAGGGTATGAACCTGTATATTATAGTAATGTCAGTATTTCTGAGAATACAGATTTATCAGTAATCTCATCAATCAAGTAATATAATAGTTTTTGTAGAGTACGTTTTTTTAATTCATCAGATGCATCGGATGTTTTATTTATTTTTATTTACAAAATAATAAATTACACATTTTTGTTTTCCTTCCTTGAATTTTGCAAGTTTTTAATTTGCTAGTGAAAACATCTGATAAATCAACAAATGTGCACAAACAGGACAGACAGGAGCTTCCAGCATGGGTCAGTGTAAAGGTTGCCTTGTTGCACTCTAGCGACTCCTTGTGGATGGTTGTTCAATTTGTTCTCCAAGCGAACAGGTACTGGAGAGTACCACTACGTGCACACTGCCAGCTCACTAGCGCATCTTCACACTCTCCTAAAGGTTTTCCTTCATTTTTGCTAGAGCTGCCAGCTCTTCCCCTTTCACTGCAACACTTTTGTGATAGGCATCTGATTTAGACAGTAATGTGAAGTTCTGTTTTTCTCTGCTCTAAAAAACATTTTGTTTGCCTCTTTCTCAATCTTCTCAATGCTTTGAATGATTCTTTGCCATTTGGCTTTGCCATTTGCAATTTCATGTTAGAGGTCCTTTTCTTCTCATTGGCAGTTAAGTCTTTTTGTGCACATACCTCCAGATACTGCACATACCTCCAGGTACTGCACATACCTCCAGGTACTGCACATACCTCCAGGTACTGCACATACCTCCAGGTACTGCACATACCTCCAGTTACTGCACATACCTCCAGGTACTGCACATACCTCGTCCTTTGGCAGTGCTTCATCTATTGTATGCTCAGCCATTGAATTCTGTAACAATGTGCAATGCTTCACATTTTTTACGAGCATATCCTTGTTGACAGAATACCCCCTTTATACGGCAGCTTGTCTGTTAGACAGCGTGAGTAGACATTTCATTAGATTCCACAGTGCTGCATACTGTGCTCTGCCACTGGCCAATCTTCCAAGAAAATCATCAAGCCTACAGCTGTAAACAAAGTTTTGGAACTCTGCTTTATGGTTTGCACTGACACGCAAGGAGATGCTTTATACTAAGCAAAGACTTAGTGGCACTCTGAGGCAGTATACCATCCTACATTCAAGGAATTTCCTAATTAGCGCTATTGCACTTTCAGCTTCTGTTGTAGTCAAGAGAGCTCACGTGCTGTCCAGTCGGGTACATTCTGTTTTTGCAAGTCACAGCAAGGAAGGAGACGCATTCTTTCTTGAACACCTGGATTTTCCTGAAACTTTTCCGATGCCTTCTCCAAAGCTTGCTTTGTGTCAAATCCCACATCCAGCTGTTTGAGTGGCACATGGATTGTTTTGTCTTGCTGGTTCAGTTTCAGATGATGGTGCCTTTATCTTCTCCAGCAAGCCTATTAGGGTGGACTGAAGCTCCTTTGCATCTCTCTGGAATGTATCTAAAAAAGGCTGTACCTGTCTAGCAAAAAATACAAAAACTGGAGCGTAGCCAGAAAAAGAGGGTCATTATTGGCCTCCTTTACTGTACAGTAGGATGCAGATGACTGCACTTTCTTGTGGCTGCTGATGTACTCCTGCATTGGTGGCCACTTCTATTGCCCGTTTGGAACTGGCAAGTCTTCCACCCATCGATGAACACAGATGTTTTTGTAAATGTTGTTGATTTGGTCAATTCAATGAAGTCATCTAGCCTAGCTGGGGAGTCATGGAACAACTGCCAAAGAGCTCTCAGTACATCCCCCAGCTTCGAAACTTTCACTCCATTTTGAAAGCTTGCATTCACAACATGCAAACCACAACGTCACAGATTGATCATTTTTGGCGTATCTGGGTCCAATTGGCTTTTGTCTGCTTGGAATATTCTCAGAAACATCCAGTTGACCATCAGGCCATTCATTGAGACCTGCAGGAGCTTAGTGGTGACAGGGTTCACTGGATTTTCTCTAAAAGCTTCTCTGCTTGAGTGCGTCCCTTAAACTCTGAATCAAAATAGTACACAACTACCTTTCCTTCTCGTTCAATCCAGTACTGCACCCCAACATCCATCTGTTCTTCCTGTGTCACTTTATTTAGGAATTCATAATTTCTTATATCTTTGATCAGATGCCCTTTGAAAAATGGACACAAGCCAAAACATACTAGAAAGGATGATTTTGTTGCACTAAGTGAAAATCTTTTCTCATTCCCACTGTCCCGAAACATCTGACCAACAAGGATTGACATATTAGAGCTGGAGCTGAGTGAGTGGTGTGACATGACCACTGTTGAACCACTTTCATAACAAACTTGGTGTAATACTGGCAAAAACAGAGATTACTACATAGGTGTGCAAATATCACAAGTTAATTGATGTTTGAAAGAACGACCTCAATTAAATCATAGCAAATTAAACCAAGGTGTGGCCTAGATCTGTTTATTTAATCAGTGTTTCAGGCACATACGGCTGGGCTTCCTATTCAATATTATTCATTGTTTTGAACCCAGCTTTTTATTCACAGTGTTAATGCCATGTTTTAACAATGTTTTGCCCGCTAGGCCTTTAGAGCAATTACGTGACAGAAAACTATCAATTGCAGTGGTATGGCAGACACTACTGCTCATTCGTTAACATCAGTGTTACGGATTAAATAACAAATTAGTGGCATATTAAATATTGTGCAAATTAGTATTTGTCATGAACTGCCAAAATCTGTAAAATGTTAAGATAATAATATTATTATTATTATTATAATAATATTGAATTAGTTTCTATGGCCTAACAAAGCATGGGCCATCCATGCCTAACCAGGCATTCTGCAAGCAGCACTTATGCCACAATTGTAGGTTAATGACCAATTACCTTTGGTTTCAATTTAGTATGTCTGTTTGTAGTAAATGCAAAAAGAAATTGATGGGAAAATAATTAAATTATCAAAATAAAGGTTGGGAAAAATATATAAATATATTGCCTTATACCAGAAAACAAATAGTGTATTTTCATTAGTGCTAATGGAGTGTGTAGGTTAAATTGGGCTGTTAAAATGTCCTCTGCATAACACATCTTACACGCCTTAGGGAGTATTTCTGGATCTTTCAAATAATATATATTTTCTTATTATAAAGCAACATTTTTAACTATCGGTCTGTACATTTTTCTTATTATTTATTTTTATATTTACCTTTAACATTTCAATACTTTTATGTTTAAATCTTGATGATTACAGATTGCAGTATGGAAATAAAAAACCCAGTATCTCAAAATATTAGAATAAAAAAATTATAATAAAGAACTTTCAACTTGAGAAGAACTCTAATGAACTAATTAACACCCTGAGCAATCAATCTCTTAGTCTGGTTCAGTACTACACACAACCAAAATCATGGGGAAGACTACTGACTTGACAGTTGTCCAGAAGACACTCGATGCCACACTCCACAAGGAGGGTAAGACACAGAAGGCCATTACTTAAAGGGCTTGCTGTTCACAGAGTGCTGTACAGAGCATATTCATGGAATGATGACTGGCAGGGAAAAGTAGTGTTTCACTTTATGTGTAATTAATATCAAACATATGAAGGTTTCACTCTTTGATTTGAGTTACGGGGGAAAAAAATACTTTTCCACAATATTACATTTGTTTGGAGATGCACCTGTAGAAGTTACATTATAATTATTACTTTTGTTTTGAAGGAAATTCTGAGTTAGTGCTGCTAGCTTAATATCCTGCTGTTGGCAGAACAGTAATTAGGCATGCGCGTTTTGGCGGGATGTTACCAAGACAACTGGAAGCACAACAAAGATCACTCGCAGGTCTGATTTCATAGCAATTCTGCATTGTGAAACATACAAAACAACGATTGGAGTTTCTACAGCTCCATGAAAGTATGGTAGATTGGTTGGCTGTTAACAATGTTTGGTGGTTTGCATGGAAATTATGATAGATTGGTTGCTGTCGCTAATCGACGACGAGTATTTTTGTTTTTAATTTACTGTACACTTAACACGAGTGAATATCTACTATACAGTATTTACATTATAGTTCGGTCGTTTAAGCGTATTAACTGCTATTTAACGCATTAACTGTTATTTAGCACTTAGTTATATGGCGGAAGTAAAACTAACTAGATAGGCCTAAATGTGCAGTGTCAGTGTAGCGTGAACGTAAATATATTTTTTCATTAACGTTTTCATGCTATGTTTTTCATGTCTGGTTTGTGTTTCCTCTAGGCTGCAATGACCCAGCGACACAACATGACCCACAAACAGCAGCAAAGGCTGGTATCTGAATTTCGACGACAGGAAGAACAACGACAGGATCAGACAAAATGCATCAGTAAGGAGAGTCAGATGCGAGCTAGTATAATGAGTGAGGAGAGAACTGAAAAAAAGAGATACCAACGTAAACTCCACGACGAGCTTCATGAAAGACACGTTGAGGATGCCATAATTAAGGTAGCTATGGATGCAATGTGTTTAATGTCTCTGCCTAATATTTTTTGGGGAAACAAGACCTTTCAGTAATGTCATGCTTCATCTGACTAACAGGCAGAGGAGGAGAGAATATACAAGGAAAAGCAACTAGAACAAGAGGAGAGAATGGCACAAGAACTAGCTCGCATCAACTTTGAAAAACTTAGAGATGAAAAAATGAGGCAGTATATAAAAGAAAATAGGTAGGCCTGTGTCTTCACACAAAAGGTTTGTGTTTAAACAAGAATCTGTCAATAGTTGTTTCTTGTTGTTAATGTCTTCATTGTCACCTTAGTGTTGAACTTCGTGAGTTGGAGTCAAAGCTCAAGTCTGCTTACCTGAACCGGGAGAGGGCAGCACAGGTGGCTGAGAAGGAGTCTATGAGATACGAGACAGTGGTGAGTAAATCAAGACGAAAAAACGAAACATGAAGACAAACAGTAATACATTTTCACTGACGGGGACGATGAGGGGTTTGTTTGTTATTGTAGCGCTATCTACTGAACAATTAATACAACCATCTACTGAACATCTGTCACAAAGACATTTTACAACACTTTTTTCTTTCAATATTATGACAATCATCTTATATGACAGTATCAAATGTAAATGTATGTACTGGGGTTGGTCAGCAGACAGCAGACTGTTAATACACCCCAAATTGGCTTATTGCCAGCTGGTTAAAATCACCTTAAAAGAGGTTATTTATCGTAGCTAATATCAGGTCAGGTTGGTATATGTCACATTACTTTTTGCGGTGCTTCTATGCACACCCACTGTATATGTCACTAGGGAAGGCCCCTGCATCATACTGCATTTCTTTTTGCGGTGCTTCTATGCACACCCACTGTATATGTCACTAGGGAAGGCCCCTGCATCATACTGCATTTCTTTTTGCGGTGCTTCTATGCACACCCACTGTATATTTCACTTGGGAAGGCCCCTGCATCATACTGCATTTCTTTTTGCGGTGCTTCTATGCACACCCACTGTATATTTCACTTGGGAAGGCCCCTGCATCATACTGCATTTCTTTTTGCGGTGCTTCTATGCACACCCAC
>JACXGK010002807.1:0-13936 GCA_016801125.1 Novumbra hubbsi
TAACCAGTACCACTGTCCTCCTGTCTGTCAGTTTGTCTGTGTTTTGTAACCAGTACCACTGTCCTCCTGTCTGTCAGTTTGTCTGTGTTTTGTAACCAGTACCACTGTCCTCCTGTCTGTCAGTTTGTCTGTGTTTTGTAACCAGTACCACTGTCCTCCTGTCTGTCAGTTTGTCTGTGTTTTGTAACCAGTACCACTGACCTCCTGTCTGTCAGTTTGTCTGTGTTTTGTAACCAGTACCACTGACCTCCTGCCTGTGTGTCGGTCTGGGTGTCTCACTGGTCCTGTCTGCTTCCTCCTGTAGTTTCTGCAGCTGCAGTGTGTTGTTCTGCAGCTGGCTCCTCTGGTCCTGCAGTTCAGCCTGTAACAGGGCTATCTCCATCTGCAGCTGGACCCAGACACACGTGGGCCCCCGGTCAGTCACCCACAAGGATTATGAAGGCGTGACAAACATTGACAATTGACAGACATTTATAGGAAGTTCCAGTGTCAATGTTGCTCAGCTCCTCACCTCTATCTTTAGCTCCTCCCTCTGCTGGTCGATCTCTGTGATTCGCTGTTGCAGCGAGGAGGGCAACTGAGGGATCCTACCAGAGCCCACCTCTGAACGTTTAGTGTGTGACTGAGAAATGCAATGGAGACACAGAGGTGCTGTCAGCACACATTAAAACAGGACTGTTCAGAAGTCAGCCCAGCAGATGTAAGTCAAAGTGCTGGGTCTTTAGGTGAATAATGGGCGCGTGTTACAGTATATAATACATCCCCTTCGGCAGGAGCGTTTGTCTCTGATCACACTGGCAGTATACACCCCCCACGACCAGTTACCGTGAAAGCCACTCCTACTCACCCGCTCGCTCTCTGTACTGCTGCTCTCTGTGTCCGACTCCGCACCCGAAGTAGCGGGGCTCCGCCCTCCAGCCAGCCGGGTGACCCACGGCGGCTGCAAACCCCGCTCCCATCGGCTCCTCGGGGTGTCCGTGTGGTCAAGGGGCATTTCTGCAGGGGGAAAGGGGCGGGACCAGGACAGTTAGCCTTGGCCAACGTGCCGGAGTACCGTGGGAACTCAATACGCCGCATGGCTCAAAGCTACAGGAACCAGGTGGCCGTCCACAGAAGACATACAACACTACGATTACTACACCAGTGAGTCAGCATTAAGCACTTTAGAGAAGAAAACCCCACAGACTTTCAGAAAGTAGTCCTGGTTGATTGGGAACCCCCCCCCCGGGAAGTGATAGTGAAAGAGAACAGAGAAAGCGTGATCTGGGGTGGTGGTTTGTGGTGCTATTTCTGGACAGGGTCTATTAGCACAAGGCTTTGCTGTATGGACAGAGAACACAGCACAGCAAACAATAACTATTCACCTGCCAGCTCTCGAACGTGCATTGTGGGAAAGAATGGCGCGCACACAAGCTATAGTGAATGCAATGATGTGGTCTTGCTATAACCCCACACAGTACGTATTAAAAAACACAATTCAGCTTTGAAGTGTTATGTTTATTCTACTATAATATACTTAAACAAGAAGGCACCATGGGGTGAGGTATACAATTTACCACAAGTCCCTGAGGGCCCTCTGGCTATTATGTTACCAATGCAATTAGTAGCAAACTAAAAATATATGGGGTGTCATACCTGTGATATACGATGGGTATGACATCACAACACTTTTTGCTGTTCAAATTGCGCTGGTAACTAGTTCATAAGAGAAATAAGGCATCTTGGGGGATTTGTGATGTATAGCCAATATTCCATGGCTAAGTGGTAAGAATTGTGCTTATGAACAGCCCTTAGCTGTGGTATATTGGCCATATACCACACCCTCCATGCATTGTTGCATAAATATACTATAAAATGAACTACTCTGTATATAATAAACATTTCATCTTAACTATTTCATCCATACCCCATTCAATACACTATAGTAAACTATTTAATAGTCATTATAGTTTATACACTCTACCAGGGGTGGGCAAACTACGGCCCGAGGGCCAAATGCGGCCCGCAAGGCTGTCCCATCCGGCCCACGGAATGCCCTTTTCTGGCCTCCAAATCAATGATGATTAACACATTACAAAAACAAATGTGGCCCTCCATTTCATTTCAAAATCCTGATGTGGCCCCCGAGCCAAAATATTTGCCCACCCCTGCACTATACTATACTTACCATACAATATACTACAGGGTTCCTTCATTCTAAAAAAAACAAATGCGATGACCAGTCTTTCATGTTTTTATGATGCAAGTATAGTGCAACAAGGAATGTTCAAAACTATATTTACAATTATAAATATAGTACATGTTCCCCATATTACCCTCTCACATACAAACACACACACAAGATACTACTCGCACTCTATTTTTCAAATGTTTCCTACCCCATTTTCCCCCTGTCTCTTCAGGCCTGTTTCCATCACTTTCTCTGTCTCCATTCATCTCTTCCCCTCTCTTTCATACTCCCTGTCTCTCTCTCTCTCTCTCTCTCAGCACTCCCTGTCTCTCTCTCTCTCTCTCTCTCAGTAATCCCTGTCTTTCTCTCTCTCTCTCCCTCTCTCTCAGTAATCCCTGTCTCTCTCTCAGCACTCCCTGTCTCTCTCTCTCTCTCTCAGCACTCCCTGTCTCTCTCTCTCTCTCTCTCAGCACTCCCTGTCTCTCTCTCAGCACTCCCTGTCTCTCTCTCAGTAATCCCTGTCTCTCTCTCAGCACTCCCTTTCTCTCTCTCTGTCTCTCCCTGTCTCTCTCTCAGCACTCCCTGTCTCTCTCTATGTCTCTCTCTCAGCACTCCCTGTCTCTCTCAGCACTCCCTGTCTCTCTTTTAGAACTCCCTGTTTCTCTCTCTCAGCACTCCCTCTCTCTCTCTCTCAGCACTCCCTGTCTCTCTCTCAGCACTCCCTGTCTCTCTCTTAGAACTCCCTGTCTCTCTCTTAGAACTCCCTGTCTCTCTCTATGTCTCTCCCTGTTTCTCTCTCAGCACTCCCTGTCTCTCTCTTAGAACTCCCTGTCTCTCTCTCAGCACTCCCTGTCTCTCTCTGTCTCTCTCTCAGCACTCCCTGTCTCTCTCTCAGCACTCCCTTTCTCTCTCTGTCTCTCCCTGTCTCTCTCTTAGCACTCCCTGTCTCTCTCTATGTCTCTCCCTGTCTCCCTCTTTGCACTCCCTGTCTCTCTCTATGTCTCTCCCTGTCTCTCTCTCAGCACTCCCTGTCTCTCTTTTAGAACTCCCTGTTTCTCTCTCTCAGCACTCCCTGTCTCTCTCTTAGCACTCCCTGTCTCTCTCTCAGCACTCCCTGTCTCTCTCTTAGAACTCCCTGTCTCTCTCTATGTCTCTCCCTGTTTCTCTCTCAGCACTCCCTGTCTCTCTCTTAGAACTCCCTGTCTCTCTCTCAGCACTCCCTGTCTCTCCCTGTCTCTCTCTCAGCACTCTCTGTCTCTCTCTTAGCACTCCCTGTCTCTCTCTATGTCTCTCGCTGTCTAACTCCCATCCAGTCTCTCTCCAACTTTCTGTCATCCTGTCTCCCCGTCTCTCTCCATAGCCAGGCCTTATTAGGCAATATGGACTGGAGAAGCGGAGGCATTGAGATAAATATACAACTCAGATATGAGTGAGGCCTTCTAAACACAGACAGAAGAGGGTAGAGAAGGAGGATGAGAGGGGGTGAGGGGGTAAGGGGGAGAGGGGTAGAGGGGGTGAGGGGGAGATATTGGCTTCTTAAATGTCAGAGGCCAGAGTCTTATTTCCAGAAAAGAGATGGAAAACAGTCTGTCTGTGCAAAATGAAACTTCCCCCAGCTGTGCTCAACATACAATGCTGGGTTGTTAAGAAAACAATGGCCGCATGCATAAAGCCTATTTATATACAATGTAGGAATGTCAGTGTGTGTATCTGCATGTGTATATACCTATAATTATCCATATTATTCTGATACTAATTATGCCAAATTCCACCCAACAAGGATTTTAGAGTCAATAACAAAACATTACGTCTAAAATGCTTCATGGATGCGTTGGCCAACCAAATGAGAGCACAGCCTGGTGAGGATTGAGCTTTGTTTCAGCCAATGCTGACTCACATCCATTAGACCCAAACAGACATGAGCATACAGGTTGGTGTCATCTGACCTTTAAGTAAAGTCCAGTTCAGTTAGCCTATCAACAGTGAGGGTTGTGCTAGGGAGAGAGCCACACAGGAGTGAGATCTAGTTCAGTTAGCCTATCAACCGTGAGGGTTGTGCTAGGGAGAGAGCCACACAGGAGTGACATCCAGTTCAGTTAGCCTATCAACCGTGAGGGTTGTGCTAGGGAGAGAGCCACACAGGAGTGACATCCAGTTCAGTTAGCCTATCAACCGTGAGGGTTGTGCTAGGGAGAGAGCCACACAGGAGTGACATCCAGTTCAGTTAGCCTATCAACCGTGAGGGTTGTGCTAGGGAGAGAGCCACACAGGAGTGAAGTCCATTCATTCATGTCAACACAGAGGATATTCGGAAGCAACCAACAAAGCCTAAACAAACACTGTAAGGTTGTGTGTGAAATGGAACCCTATTTAATAACCACAGACCCCTGGGCAAAGTGGAGACTATAGCAGGTTAATGTACCATTTAATCCCTCCCTGTGAAAATAAAGAACGTAAAGAAGGAGGAAACAAAGACTAGTTTTAAAAACACTTTTAAAAAAGAATCATACAGGCGAAAGTGCAGCTGATAGAGAGGAAGTTGGGATGTTATAATGTGCTGTAAATTGGTCTCAATTACAGAGGAGTGGCGGGAGAGATAAGAGGGGAGTCAACGAACCACAATCCCAGAGGAAACAATGCGTATGTCATATCTGGAGGTTACACACTGTATGGGCCTCAAGTACCAAGCCAGGAGACACTCATACCGCAGTGCTAATCAATCCCATGAACTCAGCTGAAAAATCACACAGTACAATCAACACAAAGGATGAGTAACACCGACAGTGCAGGTCAGATAATTATCCCGCAAACTGATCGAATCCGATGAGTGCCCCTTAAAAGAAATACCTGAACACAGTCAAATCGACAGTACAAGCTCTCAAAGTTAGATCAGCGGTCAAGTAGAGGCCAAGATAACACGCCACGTCCATTCCACAATACCCAAAGTCAACATCTCGAAGAGATAGCGAGACAGAGCGAGAATGCACCACAGCCCACAGCATCTAAATAAGAGCAAATGCGCTTAGAGCAGGTCATCAGAGCACGATCGACAGAATCTCTCCAACCTCAGTAACCCTCATAGCCTAAGCGCCCACTCATGTTGGTGGTTGACGCCTACACTCTGGCTTCCGTATCAGTCTGACATACCTGGAGAGACAACAAGCTGCAGCCCAAGAGATGCAGGTGTTGTTTCACAACGCTGACCATCCCTTCCAGGAGAACTCCTAGTGTGGTGGCATGTTGTCGGTACCATCGTCAAAACATTGGGCACAAACTCTGAAAGTAACAACACACTGTATCTTACAGGGAAATACTGACTGGGACTTGACTGACTGGAGTTGCCTTATTGAAATGCATGGGCCAGTGACTGAGTGGATTGCAGGCAAGGCCTTGTGTAGCCTGTAATAAAGCATATCCAGTCCAATCGATGTAAGGATGTGGCTGAATGCAAAGGGCACGTTGTTGTCACTATGTATTCAATACAAGGGCATCTGGGAAATGTGTCATGCACACACGACTAGAACAGCCCTACTAAGGCTTGACCCAGTCCTTCCATTCAGTTAAAGGGCCAGTCCACACGCTTTCTGTCTACGGTGGTCAGTCTAAGTGTAAACACAAACAAACCGTCACCGGCAGAGAATTTGTCTAATGCCGATGTTGACAAATGAATCATTATCTTCCATTAAGCCTTTCTCATTGCTCCATTTTCTAATTGAATGAAACTGTTGACCCTCTTTGAAACATTAATACGAAATAAGGAGTATTTTCGTGCTGGTTTTCTCATTGGGGAGGTATACCATCAAAGATCCTTACCCTCAATACTCCAGAACACTTCCCAATTCCAAATTTAGTCCACTGTTTCGGACATGGTCACCTTTGACCAGGCCATGGGGGTAACTCCTACAGCAAGGGTCAATGAACGGTCGAGAGACGGCTTTAATCACTGCACTGTCTCATCAGTGGCTCAGAAATGCTGTATGAGTTCAGTTCACCCCAAGGAAACCAACGCCTGATGACCATCTCAGTGTGGCATCTCTCCGCCAGAGGTGAGATATCATGACCACCTGCTATCGAGGTGTGAGGCTGGTAAACGTCTATTGTTAGACTCCTAGAATGACGCTGTTGCTTAGATTCAAATAGTCTAGGGTCATTGCCTCTTGGGGAAGGTGTGTTATCTCAAAATGGTTTTTGTGAAAAATGCCTCCAATAAAGTACATTTTTACAATCAAACATGGGACTATTCTATAAATTGAAAAAATCACATAAAGCAGGTGTGCATATTGCAACAGTGACAAAATGTACTGTAGTAGTCTGCAGACAGTAGTAATTACATGGATACTCAGATTATTTGCACGTTCATTGACATTAACAGAGCTGGGCTGAGCAATCCTCATAGATCTGAGGTAAAACCGAGCAATTATTAACAGGCTAGGTCTCAGAACTTGTTGTACAACTGCAGGCAAAGATTTGGTATGAGAGCAACAGAAAAAGGACATATTAGAGAGACCCGCTCTGGACTCCCCTGACGGATACACTCCGACCTAGTCAATCTTTTCTCCCCTCCTGTTTACACCGTCTGCTGATGGACGTGATATTCATTGAAAATAAACAACTGATATAGTCTGAGAAACAAAAGTGAGATTACATAAACTAAGGAAGAGAGTCATTCCCAGTGAAAAATAACACATTAACCTATCGAATCACTCGTACTGACCTACAAAACCCCTAAAGTCGAGCGTGGGGCCGTAGAACGGGTAGGCTATTTTATGTGGTCAAAACCACTAAACTTGCAATAAATAATAAAACATTTGCAACAAACAAGAGACGTGTTAGTGTCACGTAGTCTATTTGCATATATCGAGAGAAATGTGTACATTCAAATGTATTCTTATATTGTTTGTATTTAATGAATGCATACAAAGTTTAGATGTATAGAAATATAATTTTATATAAACCATAGTCCATTCACGCTTAGCCTAAGTGGCGGCACAATTAAGAAAAACACATATGCTAAGATCTTACCTGGCTGAGAATATCCCGTCTTCTCAATTCAAACCCGTTCTAGTTGTCTAGTTGGGGGGTAATGTGTAGTAGCTACTCTTTCTGAATTGAGTAAAATGAATGCTCATAAATACAGAGATTGGTTAAAAACAGACTTGATGGGTTTTTGGCCGGAGTGGCGCTTTCGCTTTCAAGCATATCCAGAGGAGTTCCGGACTTTCCGTGCGTTCGTATTACGTCTAAAAGTTTTCATGACTTAATTTACCATCCTTCTCGTTAAATTGAATTCCACCTAATCGTTACCACCGAAACTATTAGATCAGTGAACTGTCGATATCAACAGGTGAAATGGAATGCATGTCAGAGGCCGAGGTAGGCGGGCACATCGAGAGACAAAAAGTCGTTGTGAAAACGCGGCTGTGATCTTGAGAGCGCGTCACACTGCCTACAGTTTATGTGGTCTATTATGAGCGGAATCCGCACCGACTTGAGAACTCTATTCTGGGCTTTCCTGCGACGAACCGACTTTCCTTTTGAAAAGACTTAGTTGTAAGCAAAATAAAGTTGCTTAATTCAGCTCGGCTTGGCATTTGGTAACGTGCCAACCCACCTCGCGGGACTGCTCGGCTGTTAATGCCATGCTGGCCCCTGGAAAGTGTCACTGGCAGCCTTGTAAATCTCTTCACTCTGTTCACTGTGTCCAAGGGCTTTTATCAGGCTGCCCTGCCCCCTCAACAGTGTTCAATAAGTGATAGTGTAATCATAGATGATTCCCTCAGTCTCCCCTTAACAAGACCATGTGGACAGGGTGGAAGAGAATGTCCTGAGCCAGAGTGGGTGTCAGTGTTTGTCCAAAGAGAATGAGTGAAAGGGTGAACGAGAGCAGATGGAAAAGGCAGAGCACAGGGGGGCTGAACGAACAGCTGTGGACTACATTCTACACATATTCTATACACAACATAGTGACCAAAAATGTTCTTTATTTTTGAGGCAAAACACAAAAAGCATAGCTAAGGAGTGAAAACCACACTGGTTACACCCCTGTATTTCAAAACAAAGAATACAGGTGTGTCTGTCAGGGAGCACAGTAGCATTGCCTAATCTGGATGCTCTGTTTGTCTCGAGTGCTGACAGGGACAGTTGGCAGATTAAGTGGTGTGTGTCTGCATGCGTTTTCTCTGCCAGTAACTCAAAGCCAACAACAACACAATGCAATCGTCTCTCCTAACGTATTTTCTTTCTTCTTTCACTTTCAATAAATCTTCTGCGTGTTCACCAGGCAGTTACTGTATATTCCTAAATCCCGTCATTTCACACAAGGTGCGTTGTGTGTGTGTTGGCAATGCTGCCAACACACACCCTGCTCTGGCAGATGGTCTACTAGGATGACCACACTCAAATGTGTTGTTGCAGAAGGAAGGAGAGGGTTCAGTGCCTTTGAAATGTGTCTGTGAAGTAAGAACTCACAGCACCTTTATTAAATGACCAGACAGGTTCCCACAGACAAACACAGTAACACATCTGAGTCAGAGCTAGACACTCCCTTCTCCCCTAACCTGTCTACCAGATTAAAAAACAGATATTTAAATAAAAACATGTAAACATCTCTCTATATATACTGTACGTGAACATGCACACATGTATGTATACGCAAACAATATTATCTTACTATATAACAATGATAGGATTAAGTTTGGGTCAGCTGATAAAAAACTTAAATCTAATAACAAATCCAATGATACTGGATAGAAGATAGACAGACAGAAAGGCATGTCCATGATGAAGATTGGATATTCTCAATGGAAACTTGGCCCATGGTGATTTTAAAATGCAAATAGGGGAGTTAGGTTTTCCTGGTATGCAAAAAGGCTACAGCTGGCAATGGTCTTAAAAGTGTGTTAGTGTTTTACCTTAGCTGGGGGTTCTGCTATAGCCATGTGGAAGAGCTCAATTGTGTCAGTCCAGCATTCATGAATACTGAAACATGAATGGAACCTTCCATCAGGACATTTTCCACAACTTCCAATTGAATATTGCAGTTTGTGCAGGTGATTACATAGGTCACCTTTATGCCTAATTTTTTTCCAGGGCATTTGTTTTCATTGAGAATGATACTTTGTTATAGTTTACACGCCAACTATTTATGATCATCTATGCATATTTATCTTTTACTATACACTATGAACAAATATATATTGTGAATTGTAGAGGATATGAATGGTTGTATTACAAATATATTTGATTCTGGCTGTGCGAAAATATGTTCCCTGTTTCTCCTAATATTGCTGAAAAAAAAAAACTGAAACTATTTTCTATCTGACATAAGTCGTCTGTCCAGTTTTGTTGGCATCACAATATCTTGGAGAAAAATCACCATTTTGTTTATTTCTATCAGTGATTCACGACGACAAGAGCTGTGACTCACAGGCGACCAACTACCAGGTGAAAAACAGACGGACCACCTCTCCCTGCGTCGTGGAGCTAGAGTATGAGGTGGCCCTGGAGAAGATACTGACCTCCTATCCCTGTGTCGTGGAGCTAGAGTCAATGCCCCTGAAAATGTTTCTGAAGAACCCAATGAATAACAAAACTGTTCAAGTCTATTCAAGTCGTGAGAAAGTGGTTATGCTTAAACACAAACCACATATGACAACCTTTCTAAGCCAAAAAGAGGGGGGGGGGTTGCGGTGGTGCGGTCGAGAGTCTCAAACGTGGAGTAGATTTAATCTGCTGGACTAAACATGTGAAACAGGGACAATAGAGAGTTAGTCAGAGCTTCACTGTCACTGGAATTAGAGAGGAGGCTTAGGACACTGATCACAAATATTTGAGTTTCACATCAAAACAATAAGTAAAACCAGACATCGGCCCCAAGCTTTACACAGCAGTTTTAAGGCTTTTCATGTTTTTTTGTGCTTCAGAAGACCAAATAATTCAGATTTTACTCATTATGTATAATAGATTAAGTCTTAAAACCCTGACTTAGGCACGCCGTGAAACACATATTTTAAGGGACCAAATCATGGAGTGTGGTTGGACTGGCCAGACCTCATTGACTTGTGCCACCAGACAAGTGTGCAGTTGAACCTGCCCCAGAAGGATATGAAAACTGAGTTACTGTTTCTGCGTCAGCTGTGGCAGAACCCTTATTGGTTTCCAACATGTGATGGAACACTTCTACCTACAAGTAGATAACTTGGTAATGATTCTGGTACTGCAGCAGCACAGGACTGGACTCAGCATGCAGGGGAAACTTAGTAGTCTGGACTGTTCTGACCAAAATGTACCAGATTCTGTCACTTATGTTCTTGGTTAGGATGTCCTCACCTTTACTGGTTATGTGAGCATACAGGTTTTTTAGTAAGTATGATCTAGGACTCTGGTATCCTGCAAACCATGATCTACTTGGTACATACCTGTACTGAGTTAAGTACAAGTTAGGTTGCAAGAGGAAACTTAATGAAAGATATAAGCAAATGATTGTTCAAATGGTGAAGAAAGTACATTCATCAACTGCCTCAAAGATTCAAGCTGTTTTAATTTGCAGACAACTCAGTGAAAGGGGTTTTATTAAAAAAAGTATCTATTAAAAACAGCAAATATTGGATCAGAAAAATATTTACTGCCATCAATCCTCAGTCTTTTCAGAATTCTTCAGGCTCTGTCAAGCTGGTGAAGATATTTTTTTAAGACTTGCCATAGATTCTAAATTAAACACAGACAGTGAGGTTAAAGTATACAGCCAACTCAAGAGGTATTGGTACCCTTCATGAAATGTATCAAAAGCTAATGCAAAAAACACACTGACTCATATTTTGGGGCCCCAAACTTTAATTTTAGCACAATACATTTTATTTGTTATTTAGTCATTCTTTTTAGGAAAACACATATTACCAAACTATTGGCACCCCTAATAAATATATAAAATGAAAAATCCAATACCATGGGTAAAACCAAAGAACTGTCAGCTGAAAAGAGACGTCGTTGACCTACACAGATAATAATAATTGAAAATTGCACTAACCAGACACAAAAAAGTGGCACATTTGCAAATACATTGCATCTACATAGAGGAGAAATTATTTGATCCCCTGCTGATTTTGTACATTGACCCCTGACAAGGAAATGATCAGTCTATGATTTTCAAATACGTTTTTACATTGATTTGCATTTTACTCAGTGAAATAAGTATAACCAATAAGTATTTAATCAGCAAGATGTCCTGCCCCAGGTCTGGGACCTGGGGCAGCAAACCCACCACCTCCATGTCCGTTTCTTTGTCAGTGGGCAAACGTACAAAATCAGGGGATCAAATCATTTGTTCCTCCACTGTATTGCCCCAACGCACAGGGAGGAAGATGGAAGCACAGTGCTGTGCTCATTTCTATCCTGTTGATTTTATATTCAGTGTTCTCTTTAAACCCATTGCAATCTGTGTAGCGCAACCAGTCAACTTTCCCTCAGTGTACATTAGTGTATTGTCAAAATGACATGGTCAAACCGGTAATACCACATACAGCACAGATTCATAAACAGGATTGTATGAGAGGAAGTTGGGTAGATGATGGTTATTATACACACCAGATGTCGTTGTCGGTAGGTCCAAGGCAAACGCTTGGAAGTGGGATGCCTATTTGACCTCTATATGCTGAAGGCCTTTGGTGACAAGTTACTGAAATACCAGCACCCAGTTTTACACCTAAGTAGCCGTGGCTATTACATAAGGCTTGCGGTGTAATTTTCAGGAACCATTTTAGTGTTTATGGGCAGTCGTGTGGAGTGGAAATGAAAGTACTATTTGTGACCTTGAGTGTAGTTGCACATTATGACTTGCTAGTGATTCATTCCTATTTGATTAGTGGATTCAAATAAGTGTATAAAAATGTATGTTGTCTTGGCTAGAGGGTCTTGGAAAGGCCATGTGAAAGAGCTCAATTGAATCAGTCAGGCATTTATGAATACACCATTAATGAATAAATAATTTATTTAATATAAAAACAGGTAATTGTAAAACATATCAGCTTTTAGAAGAAAATGTATTTGATAATGTATATTAATTAATCTTATTACACAAGTTCAGTATCCACAATGTACCCACCAAATGATGACCACTGATTAGTTCATAAGCAAACAACAATTAGGAATATTTAAATTGGAAAGAAAACGTATACACTGCACGACAATGATTTACAATGACAACGTAAATTTGTATTATTCCTTGGATATTAAAAATTGCATTTAAAATAATGCGATTCTGGCTTTGTGAAAATCGATATTATGCAGAGCAAAATTCTAAAACCATTTTCCATTTGACATTCAAACCTCATGGAGTCCACACACAAGGTTCGCTGGCACTGCAATATCTGGTTGAAAGAAGAAAAAACAAAACATACAACATTTTTTAAACAGCCGCCCACTACTTTTGAACAAGGTATCGGTAAACATCAACAAAAACATGGTGCGGACATTAGTAGATTTTCCCAATCATCATGTGGCCCTCGGTTAAAAAAAGATTCCCAAGTGTTGCAACATCAAGGAATCAAATCAATGCATAAAAGAGAATCCAGGGTGTCATGCTCTTTCCCAGAACAGGGGTTAACTGAGGTGAAACCAGACCAGACAAGATAATACAAGTGGCATATCATCAACATGACATTATTGACTACACTACATGGTAGTAGACCCGCTGCAGAGTGGTGACAGCCTGGTAAATATGTACCTATCTTAGCAGGCTTAGGGAGGTTCAGGCTGGCCATGATGTCCACAAACTCTTCCATGCTCTTAGTAAGACGGGGGTTAAACCGCTTCTCCTCACCCACTGTGGAGGCTGTCTGACCTGAAACATAAAGTTAAAAGTCAATGACATAAAGTGAACTCCGCCTTTGAAGAAGGCAACTTAACCTGTGATGTCTCAGAGAAAAAGACCATTATGTTGAAAATAGAAATAGCCCTAGATGGAATACAAAGGGGGCCCTTTGTAATCACCCAGCATTGGTTATTACTGATAAAGATTTGTGATACAAATCTGGCTGCATGCATAAAGTTTCAAAGAATTATCAAGCTATGTAAGCCTTCTGTTAATGTTGCACAAAAAGTGAGATATAAGGATCTAAAAGAGAATTGCTAAATAAACAGGCTCAATCACAGAAATGGAATAGAACTTATTCATTATGTCACAGCATAAAGAGCATATGAACCTTTGTAGTCATGTGCAGGGAAGACTAGGCACTGGGGAGGTAATGTGAAGATCTTCTGGTGGACTGATTCATAGAGCTTCCGGGAGCAGCCTGGGAAGGAGAAACAGAAAGATCAAACAAATTAACTATTTCCTGTGAACCCAAACGGAAGATTACCTAACAAAACAGATTATCTTGCCAATCAGCAACGCTCATTTACATTTATTTCTATTACAAAAACCTTTTTTGGGGCTGCTGTGCAAAACACTGTAATAACCAAGACTACACCTTGAAGAGGCTCCAATTGTGCCACCTTGTGTCCTCTAAGCATAACTACAAAAACATTGCAACAAGTAGGGGAGGCAAACGAATGAGGTCTGTTCAACTTTTCAGAACCCCACTCCAAATGTGACAGTAGCCAGTCCAGGTCAGTACCGTTTGGCTCAGTGTTTGTTACCCTACTGGAAGTCAGTCCAGATCAGGGCAGTTCAGTTTGTCTCACCCTGCTGGAAGTCAGTCCTGCCACAGCCCCTGATGAGCAGTGCGTCCCCAGTGAAGGCCATGCTGTGGTCCCCAGTCACCAGCGTCA
>JACXGK010002807.1:14036-27508 GCA_016801125.1 Novumbra hubbsi
TGGGTTAGACAGATGCTGAGGGACCGCAGGACAGATGGGTTAGACAGATGCTGAGGGACCGCAGGACAGATGGGTTAGACAGATGCTGAGGGACCGCAGGACAGATGGGTTAGACAGATGCTGAGGGACCGCAGGACAGATGGGTTAGACAGATGCTGAGGGACCGCAGGACAGATGGGTTAGACAGACAAACTAAAAGACTCAAGGAGAGATGGAAAAGAAAAACGGCAGAAGTGTTAGAGCCGTAGTCCCCAACTCTGGTTGTTCAAGGCAACACTGCATTATTCATCTAAGCCCATCTCAGTTGGGTAAACACATGTTGCCCATCTCTTGGTTGTTGGCTGACTACTGACTGCTATTCCTCATAGCTAGAGGACTGTGGGTAGGCCCCTCACGTGTTTCCCAAAAGGGATCTTGTCGCCCTCCGACAGGAGGATGTCAGCGTTGGCTCCACTGTGCCGGGAGATAGCACTCTTCATCCCGAAAAGCCTGTTCTTCAGCAAGCCGGTCCCTGTGATGTGATCTGCATGGCAGTGGGTGTTCACTGACAGAAAACAAAGGACAAAGGTTGTTGTGTATCGTCTTACAAAAAAAAGAAAAAAAGAATTGTGTATGCATGTGTATTGGGTGAGTTTTATTTTATTAGTCCCGTACACAGATTTTATTAGTCACGTACACAGTTTAGAGCAGGTCTTAAAGGGGCAGTGAAATGCTTGTGTCTTAGCTCCCGCAACAATGCAGTTTAATAATCAATATCCATAAGAGTTGAATTTTGTTCTGTTTAATTTGTAGAAGAGGTAATATGAGGATAAACTATTATGGTATGTACCTTACATATTTGCATTTCTGTGTGTTATAGTTACCTGCAACTTTCAGATTAAATCCCAGTTCCTCAACCAGCTTCAAATCCCTTTCAACTGTCTCCAGTACTGGATCAATGAGGACTGCCTCCTTGCTTTCTTTATCAGCCAGGAGATAGGTGAATGTGCTGCTCTCTGACTCAAACAACTAAATGGAACAAACAGTCAGTTAAGTGAGTAACCATAGCTCCGCGCTAAACAACTCCAATCCCGAAGGACACTTCAGTCTTTTAATCCTCTCCATATGCTCAGGGACTGAATTAGACCAAGGACCCTAGGTTAGTGCAATTAACTAGCAGGTACAAATAAAAACAGAGGTTTAACTCTCAAGGACACACATCCTGCCGTTATGTAAGACAGGAATAACAATTATATACATTTGGTAGACAAATCTTTTGGGACGAATAGCGGTTGGTTTTTCGTTTGATTTGTCTTGTGTTACAATATTTCTACATAAAATGATTTGTAATTTTTTTTTTACTTGTTACTATAAATCTAATATTAGGAACTTCTAGTCAGAAAAGTGTAAACACTGCATCTGACGGTTTGGACACGAACATCAACAATGCTAGCTGACAGTTTTAAAAACAATAATACCCGGTCGAAACAAGGAAACTGTCCATCTTTGGTTGTAAATAAGGCACTGTTTTCATAGTCGCAGTATAACTAAATATTTATAGTAGAATGCAGTGCCGACTCACCTGTCTGAAAAAAAGTCCTTTTCCCAACTCCATCCTGGAGCAGTACCTTCTTACGATTACTGAATCCAGGGGCTGCTTGCTGGTGCGTATGCCCCGGCCGATGTGCTTGATGTGGGCTGGAACGTTAAGCGAATACCCTTTTTGAGACCACAGCGAGTAGGCCAGGACGGGTTTCAGTCTGTTTACAAATGAACACATTTTACTCCTCTAATTCTCTGCAACAGCGATGCTTCCGGCTTTTTATTGGGCGACAGGAACGGGTAAAATTGCAGACTGGTTTGACGAGGTGTTTTGAGTCCCAATGCAATCAGATAGTAATCGCAAAAATCCGTTATGGATCTGCTGTTTTAGTCAACAAAACATACGAAACGGAACAGGATATACTAATTTTCGTTCCGGGACGGACAGTGCTATTCTAGGCAATACTTTAACTAACCATCCATAATGTGTTGTATCCTATTGTGCAAACTGCATGTAATCTACTCCAACATATTAATTTAAAAAAGGACCACGGCAGAATTTAGCCTGCCTTCTTGCACGAACTGACACTACACAAGAGCAGGAAGTCGTGCGTGTGTGCGTACATACTACCACACAAATTAGTGTGTCAGGGTTAGTACACTAGGTGTGTCACCATGACTATGCACAGAAGTGTATAAAGTTAGGCACTGCAATCTAAGCTACGTGACTATCAGCAACACTCAAATGGAAAACAAACCCAGCAGTCCCATTTGAATCCAACTGATCTTCTATTATAATGGGTTCAGAAGCAAGTAAGAAAAAAATAAGGCCCAATGACAGTTCAAAACTTACCCAGAATGCCCGAGTTAGTAAGTGTCTCCGTATTACAATGTAGGGGAGAGTGGGGGAGGTGAAACAATTTTTACCTAAATTGTTTGGGAGAGAATAAAACGTATACATCTACCATTATGCCAGGGCGTCCCCTGTCAGGTCAAATGACAATAATGCACATATGACAAAGGACATTGAAATAAGATTGCTCACAATAAGCGGTCCTGTGGCTCAACCTTCCCAGGGTTATGGTAAATTGATTCTAGTCAAGGCTTAAGTTGAGCCATCTTTGGGTAGATTGAGCAAAACATTTTTTGTTCTGAAAATGTTTTTAATTAATGTATTTATTTCTCAAATATAATTTTATGTTGCATTCTTCATATCCAATTGTTCAAACATAATTTAATATTGCATTCCCACTTTCCAAACTACATATTTTCTGTTCTCATTACACTGGTAAAAATGATAAAATAAACATTTTCACTTTTACTTTAGAATAATGTAAATATGACTGAAAATGATATGTGAGATTTAGTTGAGCGTCATGTTTTATCAATTAATTTGTAACCTTGATACTTATGTACATTGTTTTACCTCCTACAATCAATAATACGTTCTGAGTATTAAAACTATCTTCCTAAACTAACTAAATTCCTATTACTGGACTAAAGCCACATTCAGTTAAACTGTGTGGAGCCCTGGCACTTTGAGTCCCAGATGGGGCCGAACTGTGGCACCTTTCCAAGTCCAAGAAATATGTTTCTAGGGACAGTCTACGCATAACCCTTATTAAATATCTTCATATTCAGGGAAGTCAGTTCCACTGGAACTATGGACAGACTAATCTAAAGTTTGTGGTGTTTGGACCATAAAGAAGAACATTTGTGAGACCAAATGAAAAGATTCTGGAGTAGTGCTTGACACAATCTATCAAGCATGGTAGAAGCAATGTGTTGTTCTGTGGGTGCTTTGGTGGTAGTAAAGTGGGAGATGTGTACAAGGTAAAAGGAATCCTGAAGAGGTAAGCCAATCACTCTATTTAGCAATTCCATGCCATACCCTGTGGAGGGTGCTTGATTGGAGCCAATTCCCTCCTTCAACAGGACAATGACCCAAAGCACAGCTCCAAATAATGCAATAAACTTTTAGGGAAGAAGCAGTCAGCTGGTATTCTGTCTATAATGGTGTGGCCAGCACAGTTACCAAATTTCAATCCTGTTTTGAAATGTTGTGGGAGCAGTTCGACCAATTCAACGTGGGAGGTGCTTTAGGAAGCATGGGGTGAAACCTCTTTAAATCTCTTTAACATGGGGTGAAATCTCTTTAAATCTCTTTAACATAGGGTGAAACCTTAACAAATTACCAACAAGAATGCTAAAGGTTTGCACCCTATAATTACTGCAAATGGAGGATTCTATGATAACAGCGAAGTTTGAAAGAAAAAACTATCAAAACAATTATAAACATTTTGAATGGTCTCAAGATGCTTTACTGCAGGGGTCTCCAAACCGTTCCACGGAGGGCCGAGTGTCTGCAGGTTTTAGTTTTTTCCTGTAAATTGGTTCCAGGTTCAGACCTAAATAACCAGATGAGGGTAGACCTAACCAATCAGTGACATAATTAATCAATCAAGTACAAGGTGAGAATGAAAACCTGCAGACACTCGGCCCTCCGTGGAACGGTTTGGAGACCCCTGCTTTACTGTTTGCATGACACAGGACCAATGGTAGAGCTCACCTTTTCTTCTCCGGACAAGTGTTTTTCCGGATGCCTAAAAAATTGGAAAGGGGATTCTTCAGAGAAAATGACTTCACCTCAGTCTTCAGCAGTACAATCCCTGTACTTTTTTTCAGAATATCAAGCCTTCTTCACCACAATTAAAGCACTCTCTTTTAAGTTCTTGATAATCTAATAAATGGTACATTAAGGTTCAGTCCTAGTAGCATCACTATCCTTGCTGTAAAGCCCTTTTTGGGCAAAGCAATGATGACTGCACATTTTCTTGCACGTAATCATGGTTAACAGAGTAAGAACAATGATGTCAAGCCCCACCCTCCTTTTAAAGCTTCCCGTCTGTTAATCTAACTCAGTCAGCATGACAGAGTGATCTCCAGCCTTGTTCTCGTCAACACTCTCACCTGTGTTAACGAGAAGATCACTGACTTGATGTCAGTTGGTCCTTTTGTGGCAGGGCTGAAATGCAGTGGAAATGTTTTTTTGGCATTAAGTGCATTTTCATAGCAAAGAGGGACTTTGCAATTAATTGCAATTCATCTGATCACTCTCCATGACATTCTGGAGTATATGCAAATTGCCATCATAAAAGGCAGCAGACTTTGTGAACATTTATATTTGTGTCATTCTCAAAACTTTTTGCCTCGGCTTTATATCTAGCTAAAACATTAGGTTGTATTTGTAGCATATCCAACTTTTAGTGTATACTTTTTTCAGGCTAGCGTGATGCCGGTCAGAGATCTATTATACTGTAGGGGGCTCACATTAGCTTACTTGCTGCTTATGGACAACTTAGTTGGAGAAGAAATATGGACAAAAGTTACATTTTGAGATCTATATCAGCCCATGTATTTCTTCATTGCTTGAAAGTATGGTTTATTCTTGAGTTGTCTCCTGACATGTGTTTGCATTTCTTTGAGACTGGCAATACAAAAAGACTGAATGAAAATGAGAAAATCATCAAGAAGACAGTCTATGACCATGGCAACACCAACAATAACCAACTGTTTGGTTTGGTCAAATAACAATAAACACCCGACACACAAATATATAATTACTTAAAAAGTATTTATTACTGTCTAAGCAAATAATTATTGATGTGTGCTATGTTTTAAACACAGATGCGAGATCTGTCAGAATTTACCCAGACAAGCAGTTTATTACATAATCGGTACCACTTTAGTATTGGCTTAGTACACCTATTGCAGTCTACCGATTGCAGTTTTGGATGTATGGGATAATACAATTCGCCTGCTTTCCTGGAGTTACATGTCACAGCGCTGCAAGAAATACAATATGCTCCTCACAGACATGAGAACATAATCTACTGCAGTTCATAAGTATTTGGACAGTAACACAAGTTTGGGCTCTGTACTGCTGAATTTTAAATTATTCCATGACAATAACACCTGTAACAGCATGTTTTCTACATAATCCCCCCTCTTTTAAGAGCACCTGAAATATTTGGACAATTGGCTTCACAGCTGTTTTCTTTTTGGGCAGTTGTTTTCGTTTGTGTCATTAGTGCATGCACAAGAAAGCTGTCAATGTCTTTCCTTGATTCAAGGCTTTGCATTTGGAGTTGGTTACTGGTGTTTGACAACATGAGAACCAAAGAAGTGTCAGTGCAAGACAATATTTGAATCAAAACAATTTCCCCAAAATGCAACCAAGTACTAAATATAATGTATTTATAGTCTTGCCATCAATTCTCAAATTGATTCAGGCCTGGGCTTTGACTTGGCCATTTTAGGACATTAACATGCTTTGATCTAAACCATTCCATTGAAGCTCTGGCTGTATGTTTAAGGTCATTGTCCTGCTAGAAAATGAACCTCTGTCCCAGTCTCAAGTCTTTTGCAGACTGCATGAGATCGTCTTGAAGGATTGCCCTGTTTTTGGCTCCATCCATCTTTATATAATTTCTGACCAGTTGTCCTGTACCTGTTGAGGAGAAGCATTCCCACAGCATGATGCTACCACCACCAAGTTCCACTGTGGAGATGGTGTGCTCAGAGTGACGGGCAGTGTTGGATTTCCACCACACATCCATTTTCTAAAGATTTTATTGTGATCCGTGAGATTTTCAAAGCTTGGGATATTTTTTTATAACCTTACCCTGCTCCTGCAATTCTCCCAAACTTTATCCCTGACCTGTTTGGTGAGCTCCTTGGTCTTCATGCTGCTGTTTGTTTAGTTATGCTCTCTAACAAACTCTGAGGCCTTTACAGAACAGGTGTATTTGTACTGAGATACAATTGCAGACAGATGGACCATATTTACTAATCATGTGACTTGCAAATGTGACTTGATATCCCATTGTGTTGGAGTACAGATCCATATGTGACTGTTTTTCCAGCCTTACACTGCACACCCTGGGTTTGTCTTCCTTCTGGTCATAAACAGTCGTTTGTGTCTGCTAACCTTCATGAAGAAATCCTTGACTTAAGTCCAGAGTCTTTTAAGTTAAAACTGGCCTGTGTGCCTAGCAGACAGGGGTTGACTGATTGTCAGTGAAGGTCTAAGAACACTGTGCTAGTACTCTGTGACTGGTGTGTCTATAGTAGTCTGAGAACACAATGCTAGTACTCTGTGACTGGTGTGTCTACTGTATTCTAAGAGCACTGTCTAGTACTCTGTGACTGGTGTGTCTATTGTAGTCCAAGGGCACTGTGCTAGTACTCTGTGACTGGTGTGTCTGTTGTAGTCCAAGGGCACTGTGCTAGTACTCTGTGACTGGTGTGTCTATTGTTGTCTAAGAGCACTGTGCTAGTACTCTGTGATTGGTGTGCCTATTGTAGTCTAAGAGCACTGTGCTAGTACTCTGTGACTGGTGTGTCTATTGTAGTCTAAGGGCACTCTGCTAGTACTTTGTGACTGGTGTGTCTATTGTAGTCTAAGAGCACTGTGCTAGTACTCTGTGAGTGGTGGGTCTATTGTAGTCCAAGGACACTGTGCTAGTACTCTGTGACTGTTGTCTCTATTGTAGTCCAAGGGCACTCTGCTAGTACTCTGTGACCAGTGTGTCTATTGTAGTCTAAGAGCAATGTGCTAGTACTTTGTGACTGGTGTGTCTATTGTAGTCTAAGAGCACTGTGCTAGTACTTTGTGACTGGTGTGTCTATTGTAGTCCATCTGCCTCTACGTAGTTGTAGATCCAGGGGAGAATCTGGGTGACTCTGGTGTAGACTCCTGGTTTGTTGGGCTTCCCACAGCCATCGCCAAAGCTCACTATGCCAGCCAGCCTCCACTCCCCCTCTACTGTCTCACATACCAGTGGGCCTCCACTGTCCCCCTTACAACAGAAAAGGCCACATATTATACACAGTAAAAATGTGTGTCTTCAGAAGAACATCTGATGAAATCTTTGTTGTTATCACGCTGCTTGCCCGACCAAAAAGACCAGGGTTTTTACGGGTGCCAAGGAACTCTCTCTGGTCTTCTAACTTGATGAAGCTCACACTCACCTCAGTCTCCTTATGAAGTCAATGGCGCAATCAGGCAAGTCAACCATATTTTATTACTAAACCGGCAAAGCCAGGTGGTGCTTGCCAAATTCACTGTCCATCGTGCCTTAGGATAATAATCACATTTCCAAAGCGTATATCTTAGTGCACTGCATGTTATGTTGTTTATTTCCTTTCTATGATAGAAGATATCCAAAAATGCTGTATATATTGTACTATGGGATGCCAGCTAAGTATCTTCTGGCTTAAAGAAAAATATCTGAGAGATGCTCTATGTGTAAATTATTCAGGCAGTGGATTATAACCAAATAGACACAAGTTGGTACACTATGATGTAAGTATCCAGCTTGCTACATGAATGCTAAATACATTACAGAACATGTTTAAGATTGAAGGCACGGTGGGACCATAGTTGGAAGAAAATATCATAAATGTTGTCTACTAACTACAGTTGGTATGGTGAAAACTTTCAGTCTTTAGAAAATTTAAGTCAAAAGTATAATTAAACATGTCTATCTTTATTGCCATTACAGCTTGACTTGTGCCATGTTATAAAAATGCCATTGCTCAGAAGGACACTGTTATTCTACAATAAAGACTTTGACATCATTGAAACTATTACTGTAGAGTAAGCTTACATGTATACAAGATTCCTGGTCATTCTAGTTAAAGTTGTTAAAATGTAATACTTGACGTAGGACAATACCAAGCTGCTTCTTTTTAACCTCTTGCTAAACCAGGATGTATTGGCCAGCACATAGACAGCATTCCCTGGCCTGCAACCACGATTGAGTTTGCAAGCCTGACATCTCACAAGGAGTCGCCAGAGTGCCACAAAACAGTCATCACCCTGTCCACTCTTGGCTGAGCTGGTTAACGCTGCCCTGAGCTTGTCCCACGGGCACTGTTGGTATGCCAGGACCAGGATTCAAATTGCATGGTATTTGAGCTGGTGATTTGTACATGACGAGTTTCCTGTTAAAATTAGGAACTCTATAGTGAAACTACATGTCAAAAAAGCGTATTTACGCATGCCTTATTTGTGCTTGGGGAACTCTTACGTAGACTATGGCCTCAATCTGACACCTTATGAGCACAAATATTATCTTCATTATCTGTGGGGTTGATTTAATGATGGATAATATTTGTTGTGAATTCACCACATTTTATTCACACGGGAAATCTGTCTGGCAGCCATTTTATAAAAAGGGTCACCACCAGTTGACTGACAGGCTTCTCAGGTGGCATATTTTAAATGTAAAGTATACTATGATCAATTACACAGTGAGTGTGTGTGTGTGTGTGTGTGTGTATCTTGTTTTTACCTGGCATGC
The DNA here is from genome assembly GCA_016801125.1 of Novumbra hubbsi. Classification (NCBI taxonomy): domain Eukaryota; kingdom Metazoa; phylum Chordata; class Actinopteri; order Esociformes; family Umbridae; genus Novumbra; species Novumbra hubbsi. The sequence goes on from JACXGK010002807.1 coordinate 22,925, forward strand.
GTCTACCCCTCCATCCATGTTGCCAGCGCACAGCATCCTGGGAGTGAGGTAGCTGTAGCTGTCTGGATGGGAACACTTGGACTGAGCTATCACCTGCACCTGGGCCTGTCTCAGTCGCAATGATAAAGTGCCTGAGAGGATGGGAAAATAGACTAATTACTATACATAATTACCTTACGCAATTACCATACATAATTACCTTACACATTATGCTGTTAGAACTGGAGGAGGATAAAGAGGCAGTTGTCAAACAAGGAAATTAAATGAAGGGAACGTTCGAAGACTAGGACAAAAAGTCAAGCAACTTGATGTGATTGTGTTACGTTGTGAAAGTGGAGAGGATGAAAACAAGTTTGCATACATCAATCAGTTCAGGAGATAATACTTAATGCCCCGTTTCCACTGGTGCCAAACGCTGGTGTTTTACCCCTAAGTCTGGACTGGTCTGTTTCCATGGACACGGACCGGTCCCAGTCAGCCAGCGGGGGGCGTAGCCTGGCTCTCACTTCATGCCAAGCCCTGGGCTTTAGGACTTGGGTCAGGGTTTGGGGGTTAAAAAGATATGTGCTGTGAAAACGCTGGATGTTGTGCTATTCGAATAGCAATGTGTATCATTTGCTTGGTCTTTGGCTTCTCGAGTTGGTTTTAACAGTAAAGGGAAGCAAAGTCTTACCTCCTCCACTACCTCCTGCTCTACACGTGCTACCTTATTTATTATTTGCCATTTGCACAATGCATACCATTTGTACTTCCTATTGCATATTTACACTTTGACACCACATTTGAACCTTGCACTAATGCATTCCGTTTCTACTGCCAACTGCACATCTGCACTTTGTACATGGTTATATTGCACACTACTTACCAATTGCACATCCATACACTGCGCTTCATTTATAGGCTCATACATTGGTGCATCTGAACACTCAGGGTCCAAAACTAACTGTTTGGCTTACCAGCCAAGAGGCTGGTAGATGAACACTTTTACCAGCCAGACACATTTTTTACCAGACAAAAAAATGTATTGCTTTTTACTATAGCAATTTGCAATTAGTAGTATTTAACATGTTATCTTGGTCATATATACGATTCTCAATCAATATTATAGTAGTGTGCAGTAATAATGGTTGTAATATTAACTTTATGTAAAAATATCTCAACACTAAAGTGTATCACATTAGAATGAATAAAAATTGGGTAGGTCTATTCGCAAGAAGGATTATTTGCAAGAAGGATTATTTATTAAAGACTTAATATTATTATAAAAAATATATAAGTAAATATGAATTCTTAGCTAAAAAGTACAGCTAGCTAACAAAACAATTAAACGAAATTAACAAGGTGGATAACGTGATCTTTGGTGGTTACTGGATAATATTTTATTTCAAAACACAACATCTTAAATTTGAATTACTCGCACATCCATTTGAAATCCAAATAGGGTCTCGCTTTCTTGGATATTGCGTGGGCGGTTCTGAAAAAAATGGTCATTTGCTTAGCAGTAGCAGGGCCTGTACTGATGAGGTAGTTTGAGGGGAGCAGGAACTGTGCCCTGAAGTCTCACATGCAATCACAGTGACATTGTGAGCACTCGTGAAATAGTATGTTCTCCAGTTTCATGGTTTTATTGCCAACAACGGAGGAATTGCTTCTGCGCTTTTCCTTTGGGTTGACTGGACACAAATTGCAACGCATAACCCCCTCCTTAAACCCCAGCCATGTTCTTGGAACAACTTCATTATCACTAACTTTCACAGAAGTTCCTCATTATTTTCGGTGGATGAGATGAGGGGACACTCTGAGGGGACACCAGGAGTGGTCTCGGCATGAAGGGTTTTGTTTTCTTTGTTGGGGGCTCCACTCCCGCAATAAACCTACCCATGATGGCTGTGTTAGCATACACTGTCAACAAGTAGGCTTACCTCAGGTTTTAGCTACTGTGTACTAAGAAAATCCTGTTTGATGACAGACACAATTTATGTTACATACTACGCACGAGCGAGGCAGATCCAACCGATTGAGGTGACAGCAAGCCAGCTGCTTTCTCTAGCGCGTGTATGAAATTATTTTTTCTACTGACACACCGCCTTGCAGACCATTTTTGCACAACATTTTTGCACTTCTGGTTGGATGCCTACTGCATTTCATTGTACTGTACTTTTCAAGTAAGGTTCAATGACAATAAAGTTGAATCTCATCTAATCTAAAGACTCACAACGGAAAGAGTTGGAACGACCGACGATAGAATGTGTGTGGATGTAGAGTGTGTCTAGATGTAGAATGTGTGTGGACGTAGAGTGTGTGTGGACGTAGAGTGTGTGTAGATGTAGAGTGTGTGTGTGGATGTAAAGTGGGGGTGTGGATGTAGAGTGTGTGTAGATGTAGAGTGCGTGTGTGGATGTAGAGTGTGTAGACAGGACTCACCCCATTCATTAGTGTACCCCCAGCCAGTGACCCAACAGGTGGCCCCAGGTAGGAAGGACTCTTCTGGACTGGGCATACACACTGGTCGAATCCCACCTCAAACAACATTCCAAATCATTATAAGTAGAACATGTAAAAAGGGAAAGGGGAAACAAAACATGTGGTATATCATGAATGGAGTCGGTTTAAGTATAATTCAGTCAAACATATCTTTACATGTTTATATTCTGTCATAAAATGCCGTGAAACATGTACATCTACAGTGGGGAGAACAAGTATTTGATACACTGCCGATTTTGCAGGTTTTCCTACTTACAAAGCATGTAGAGGTCTGTAATTTTTATCATAAGTACATTTCAACTGTGAGAGACGAAATCCAGAAAATCACATTCTATGATTTTTAAGTAATTAATTAGCATTTTATTGCATGAGTATTTGATACATCAGAAAAGCAGAACTTAATATTTGGTACAGAAACCTTTGTTTGCAATTACAGAGATCATACATTTCCTGTAGTTCTTGACCAGGTTTGTATACACTGCAGGGATTTTGGCCCACTCCTCCATACAGACCTTCTCCAGATCCTTCAGGTTTTTGGGCTGTCGCTGGGCAATACGGACTTCCTGCTCCCTCCAAAGATTTTCTATTGGGTTCAGGTCTGGAGACTGGCTAGGCTACTCCAGGACCTTGAGATGGTTCTTACGGAGCCACTCCTTAGTTGCGTTTCGGGTTGTTGTCATGCTGGAAGAGCCAGCCACGACCCATCTTCAATGCTCTTACTGAGGGAAGGAGGTTGTTGGCCAAGATCTCGCGATACATGGCCCCATCCATCCTCCCCTCAATGCGGTGTAGTTGTCCTTCCCCTTTGCAGAAAATCATCCCCAAAGAATGATGTTTCCACCTCCATGCGTCACGATTGGGATGGTGTTCCTGGGGTTGTACTCATCCTTCCTCCAAACACGGCGAGTGGAATTTAGATCAAAAAGCTCTAAAGGTCAGACCACATGACCTTCTCCCATTCCTCCCCTGGATCATCCAGATGGTCATTGGCAAACTTCAGACAGGCCTGGACATGCGCTTGCTTGAGCAGGGGGACCTTGCGTGCGCTGCAGGATTTTAATCAATGACGGTGTAGTGTATTACTGACGGTTTTCTTTGAGACTGTGGTCCCAGCTCTCTTCAATTCATTGACCAGGTCCTGCCGTGTAGTTCTGGGCGGATCCCTCACCTTCCTCAATGATTGATGCCCAATGAGGTAAGATCTTGCATGGAGCCCCAGACCGAGGGTGATTGACCGTCATCTTGAACTTCTTCCATTTTCTAATAATTGCACCAACAGTTGTCGCCTTCTCACCAAGCTGCTTGCCTATTGTCCTGTAGCCCATCCCAGCCTTGTCTATGTCTACAATTTTATCCCTGATGTCCTTAAACAGCTCTCTGGTCTTGGCCATTGGTTGGAGAGGTTGGAGTCTGTTTGATTGAGCGTGTGGACAGGAGTCTTTTCTACAGGTTACGAGTTCAAACAGGTGCAGTTGATGCAGGTAATGAGTGGAGAACCGGAGGGCTTCTTAAAGAACAGGTCTGTGAGAGCCGGAATTCCGGGTGGTAGGTGATCAAATACTTATGTTATGCAATAAAATGCAATAAAATGCTAATTAATTACTTAAAAATCATACAATGTGATTTTCTGGATTTTTGTTTCAGATTCCATCTCTCACAGTTGAAGTGTACCTATGATAAAAATGACAGACCTCTACATGCTTTGTCTACATGCCACTCCCATCTGGCAGGAGGCTAAGGTCCATTAGGACCAACACCTCCCACCACAAAAACAGCTTCTTCCCATCGGCAGCTGGCCTCCTCAACAAGGCCTGACGACCCCCAATGACATTGACACTCTGCACCATAACTTAACTTCTATATAATGCATTACATTAATGCACTTTCCTGGACTCCCTTCATGCACATTGCACTTTAACTTATTAAGTAAATGTTTGCACATTTTATATTTACTTTAATGACCTCATACCACTTACTGTTTTTGTTGTCATGCACCATATGACCAAAGAAAATTCCTTGTATGTGCAAATGTACTTGTCAATAAAGTTTTTCTGATTCTGAAAAGTAGGAAAACCTGCAAAATCGGCAGTGTATCAAATA
>JACXGK010002807.1:27608-50990 GCA_016801125.1 Novumbra hubbsi
GGCTGCGAGCCCCTGGCCATTTCAGGGCAAGACTTTTTGTGAGGCCTCTAGCCCTCTTCATGCCATTGTGGGCTCCCCAGTCAGAGCAGCTGCATTCAGTTGACTCTGATTGGGGAGCCTACTTAGGTTCATTTCTAGCCACACCCGGTGTGGTTTATTGTTTGTGCTTGTCTCAACAGCTCACGGTTTGTCTCTGTTTCAAGCGAATGCTTTACATGTTTTCTGTATATCGTTTTTATGTTAGTTAGTCCTTTCATTTTACGTTTACAGTCCGTGTAAAGTTTGTTTGTTTGTTTTGGGATTAAATACACCTTTTGTTTGGAAATATGTCTGCGTATGGTTCCGCCTCACTACAACACCGTGACAACTTGTTTTTCCCACTGTATGTGATACAGCTGTGAAATGAAAGGTTTATCTACCTTTAGACCAGGGGTATCCAACCCTGCTCCTGGAGAACTATTATTCTGGTTGTTTTTACTCCCACTGCATGAATATACAGCCTCATTCAGTAATTAACTCTCTAATTATTAGAGTCAGCTGTGCTAGATTAGGGTTGGAGTGAATTCCACCAGGACAGTAGCTCTCCAGATGCAGGGTTAGAGACCCCTGGTTTAGCCACAGTGTCTGAAATATGTAAACTCTCCTAGTTGTGGAACAGCCAGGTCCGGCTCCAGAATGAAATGAGGGGGCATATGTTTTTTAAATGAGAGGGCATATATAATTCAGATACAATTTGCAGTGCTTGTGGGGAAACAAAACTGGGGGGCACAGGTTCTATCTGGAGGGGCCAATGCCCCCTTATTCCCTGGTGTGAGCCGGGCCTGAGAACAGCCTCAGTCCCTTACCTCCCAGGCTCATGTCGGGCACGGTGCGTAGCAGGCCCAGGTCAAAGTCATTGTTAACCAGGGAGAACCTTGGGTGATAGAGGATCTGCTGCACTCCATAGCGCCGGCCCGCGGACCCGTCGGTCAGACTAAGCGTGCCCAGCACCACCTGCCAGTCCGACTCCAGGAGCATGTTGTACCTGGGGGCGGAGAATGATGGGAAACGGCAGGCCCACTCGCCACTCCATACTCTATGTCTCCAAGCGAGGAATTGTTGAGGATGTCCAAATATGGGTACCCCCCCCCATCCCCCGGTGTTTCCTCTTACTGGATGAAGCAGTGAGCGGCTGTGATGACCCACTGCTGGGAGATGACCGCTCCTCCGCACGCGTGTTTTCCTCTCCACTTTAAGCTGCACTGCCAGGCCGACACGTCTTCCACCAACGTCCCCCCAACAATCCTCCCAGCACGGACTGGATTGGGACAACCTTGGGGATGGGTGTATTCCACAAAATACACAGCAGGCACATCTTGATACGTTATTCGTACTACATCCCCGCTTGAAATCAGTTGCTGCTGCGCCAATTGTTTGGTTGGAGGCCTGCAGTTTGCCCATCTTAAAGTGTATTACCTGTTTAAGTTTTACCCACCTAAAAGTGTATTACCTGTTTAAGTTTTACCCACCTTAAAGTGTATTACCTGTTTAAGTTTTACCCACCTTAAAGTGTATTACCTGTTTAAGTTTTACCCACCTTAAAGTGTATTACCTGTTTAAGTTTTACCCACCTTAAAGTGTATTACCTGTTTTTAGTTTTACCCACCTTAAAGTGTATTACCTGCACTTCTGTTTCCTGCGTGGATGATTTGTAGTTTGGGCAGCGGAGTTGAAGCACTGCAGTTCCCTTTACCAACACACATTGGGGCTACACTTCTTGGTCTGGACTGGAAACATGCAAACCTGACTAAGGAGACCAACAAGACAAAGAGAATGATGGGCAGGAACACAAGTGTCATGTACACAAATAGGGGGGTCAGTCGGTCAGGTGGTTGAATGCTTGTTTTATTTTTACTGTCAAATGTGTCCAATAATCCAAGGCCTCTCTTGTAATTATCTTAGAGAGGAATCGAGTGCAAGCCAACAGCAAAGTAAGGATTTTACACTTTGTTTTTGGACACAGCCTAAGTCAACAATGTTAAGACCTTTAGGCAATGTTCACACAAACGGGTACATTTAGATCCATGAGATCTTTGGACTTATGATATTTTTCGAGCTTATCATTGATTGTATTGTTTATTTCTTTACCTATGCTAGCGAGTAAGATGAGCAGCATGAGGACTATCATGATGGTGGTTGTCAGCAGTATCACAGAGTGGCATGTGCACCGTGGTAACAGGGAGGAGCTGGTGCATCGCGGCGGCTCCAGAACTACAATAAAATGAATGAAAAATCCATTCATTAATCCATACATAATTTTTTTATAAATTCCAGAAATGTGAGGTCCGAAATGATGACCCATACTGCCTTAAAAAGCCTAACCGTCGTAACTACGCCTAGAGTGAAATTGTGTAGTAGGTAGATGAGTGGAAATACAGTTCATAACGTATAATGTACAAAGTCTTCAATAGGTAATATTTCCCCCAAATTTTTCCTGCTATGACCCCAAAAATGCAGATACGACACTCTGCCTTGGTTTTGTCATTAATAGCTAGAAAGAGTTTACAAGGGCTAACTGTCTTAACTACAGGGACTTAATGACTTAATTCATATATCTTCATATACCGATTTTGCAGTTACTGCAATTATTACACCCTTATATCTTGAAAATGTAGCAACAAAAGATAAAACAGACTTCCAAATGATTATTTTGATATATAGCAAAATGTTTACCAATATCGTAGTGATGACACTCTGCTTTTGGACGGCAGCATAGGACTATAGTACAAAAAGACCTTCTGCCAATTGTCCTGGAATATGTTTTTCATCGAGCAAGTACCAGCTTCTATTAAAAGGTACAATATGTTTTGAGACCGACAACATTTGGCCCCTGTGTGGTTATACAAGTCTGCAAGCATTTGTGAGTGCCCACGTTAGTACACAGGGCATTTAGCAATCACTGACGTGTATCACCTCTGGAGAGCCATGGTGAAACTGGAGCTAAGGGACAAGTGTGTTCCGGAGACTAATACATAGTAGCCACATAGTACAGTATCCTACCTGGCTCTTCATCTGGGCAGCCATTGGGGATCGTTAGACCAATAGATCCCTCATCTACAATGGGCAGATTACTTGGTAAGATCTCCAGAGGGCCATCACTGGGAGGAAGAGTCGAGTAGGAGGTCTCTGGGTTTGGGTCCTCAGAACCTGCCACCTCAGCGGTTGGGAGGGGCAAGGGGTCTACTTCTGGCAGTTGGGCCTCCATGGGTACTTCAGAGGTGGGCGCAACGGGATTGAAGGTCTCTGTTTGGGGCAGTTTGGCTCTTAGGGATGCTCTCACTTCTTGGGGACTAGTGGCCGCTGGGGAAACAGAGGACGTTTCAAGGGACGGGGTGACAGGCTCAGTGTGTGGACTTTGAGCACGCGGAAGGTAAATGGGGGTCTTGGTATCTACACCTGTTAGGTCTGGGTACAGGATGGACTGAGGGGGTGATGTCAGTAGTGGATGTGCTGGGGGGTTGGCTGTGGACCAGTGCTGTAGCGGTTGGAGGCCTGTGCTTAGGGGTGGAAGATGGATCTGGCTAGGAGGGGTGTTCCCAGAATGGGGTTCAAGGGAAAAGCACTGAGGCTGGGAATGGGAGGAGCCATGATAGGAGGACTTATTGCCAATCCCAGATAAATTGTTATTTGAAATACCACAGGCGCCCTTTAGTAGAGATACAAAAAAAGCTATTTAGAAAACCTGTACACAGAGTTTGGAGCGTCAATGTTAGTATTATTATACTAGCTCTGTACAAAGGACAACCACAAAGCATTAAAAGCATGATGATGAGAAATGCAAAGCTTCATGGGAAATCAAATTCCCCACATTTATGAAAGTGTAGACACTGTAGATAATGACTTGATCTTACCTGAATATAAGCCATGGAGCTGTGTCTCGACTTCCTTAAGGATAATTAACACATATACAATTACTCGTCTCAAAGATGGGATCCCAAAGAAACAAAAACATCCAGCGACAAGTCTGTCAAATGTTATCCATGTTTTCCTCAGTTAGATTCTTCTTCTACCACTCTTGACTAACTCGCCAAATTTTCCCTTCCTCGTTTCATGGTCTCTTCTTTTCCTGCTGTGACTTCCACTCTTTTTTCTCCTAATCTTTCTCTGCTCCTTTGAAGGGGGGCAGGCAGGTGTAGCCAGACACAGTTCAAGTAGGGAGGTAATGGATATGGGCACTCCTGTCATCGGGGGAACATGAAATATGCATGTGGATAATTGTGAGCAAGGGTAAGTTTTGAACAACAAAGGGTAATGTATACTCTACCACTGAGTCATTAACACTCACAGGTGCACACATACTAACACAGTGAACTGAATGAAAACAAGCATAGAACATTTTAAATGTACAGTGAATCCAATGCCGATTCTCTTTGTAAATGTTTCACATGGTTGGTTTGCATACCATGAATGTGTGTGTCTGTTTGTGTTTGTGTGTGTGCGTGTGTGTGTGTGCACGTGCCTGTGTTTTACTTACCATAGGCAGAGCAGGATAACACAATGGGCATGCAGGGTAAGGTTTTAACATCTATCTACATCATTTGAGAAGGCGTCCCAAGACGTGAGGAAATGCAGTGAGTCGGTTTAAAAACAAGTTGATATTTTGTATGTTTTGATGGAACTGGGTGTTTGTCAGGTCTTGCACCATGAACCACACCTATATAGATAACCTCTGTGGTGTACGCTTCTTGCCAGTGAATACATCCCATGGATAGGTTAATAAGAAAACATTACAATTACATAGTAGACATAGGAAAACATAAATATGCTTTAAACCATTTGATTATATTTAGAACAGGTCCTCTGGACAGGAATGTCTTGCTTTTCTAGAAAGTGTGTTTAGCTCACAGGTAGACCTTTTATGAACTCATTGGCTTTCAATGAAATGTTACCACGTGACTAATACAAATAACTGGTTTCTATTCATGTTTACCATGTCATTGCTCTTTGTTATGTTACATTAACCTATTTAATTGGGGACGCACATGCCCTGTCTTAGTAGGTGTGGAACAACATGACCAAGACTCATCGTCATTTTCCTGTACCTACAAAATCACCATGACAGCAGCAGGATTGTGTATATCACCCTTTACTAGAAAAGTCAAAAATGGCTACATTTTCTGGCAGCTTCATTGCACAATGTGATCGATAGCATGAGATTGTAAACAGCACATTGTGGGAAAATGTGGAACACTGCCGGAGATCTGCTTCACCTTAGACATTTGTAGGTTTTTATTTATTTTTGCTGATATGAAATCTTGTGGCTTTAAAAGGTGGACAATCGTTTAGGTCAGACACACTGACATTTAGGTCAAGCATATGTCTTTTGCGCTGGGAATGCAATTTTCTTAACTCCTAAATTGATTTCCCAGGTGCAATGACATTATTTCAGCCCCACCCTGTAGAACTGCTGACTTTAAATAGACTGGAAACATCATTTAGACAACAAAACAGTTATACAGACATTAACAGCACAGCTCTTATAAGCACACTATGCACTTTGCACAAACATACTCCATGAACACACCTCCACTGGTCCTAGTGTGGCGTCATATTAAAACGTTTACACAGGAACAAAATGACAACATGGCAATCAGAGGAATCATGCCCCACTTTTCATATAAATGTTATTGACCGTGAAGGAGTCCATGGATGGTCGTCTGTCGAACATTTTCAATTGTATCTCAAGACGTACATTACAGAGTCGCTGCCTCTGGGTAAAAAACAAGGCAATTATCTGCAGAGGCTTTGCCATTGTATTTCAAAGCCTTATCAGAAAGGAATGGACATACTGAGTCCTCTTCATCCGGAGTGATTACTGTATCCTGTCTGTAGTCCCTGCATGTGCCCAGAGGATCTGTTGGGCCATGGAGGGAAGACACGTGTTACACCGTCTCTCTCTGTAATGTGTGTTTGTACATGAATGTGTACATGCATATGTAGAATTATATAAGAAATAAAAAGTCCCGGATATAAATGTATTAAATAGGATAGGTAAGTTGAGTAACTTTCAAAACTGCTTGTTAAAGAATTGGTTTAAATTAGCTGTGTGTCTGAAGATTTGTAAGTGTTCTGACAGTTTGCAGCCATGAAAGCACTCAATTCTTTTAGGAAGGACATTAAGTTAACATGTTGTTTCACCAGCAAATGTGTTTATAAAGATTATACATCTACCAGCTTTCATTTTGGCATCCAACCCCCATCCCTCATGAAACACAGGAGGAACAAATATGCTGTAAAATGATTAGATAAAAAGAAGCAAAGTATTTCTAATAGCAAGTGACGTGGTATATCGTAGCCGGGATCCGCTACGTTACAGGCTGGTGCTGCCCACTGAGGCTTCCTGCACAGCGGGTTGGAGTTGTTTCTCAGGTCTCACACCATTACAATGGTCTCAATAACCTTAATAACAGTGTTGTAACAAGAGGTTCCGGAGAGGTTCATTTCACGTGTGTAATAAAAGTTAACGCCTGGAATAAAATGATCGTAAAGTGTTTCTTTATAACGATTCAAAACCATTGGCCGATAACCGTTACCTATAATCCGCTGATACACACTGCTGTCCAATGAGGCCACGCCTCCCTCCCAACTGCCAAGTACCTGTCCTTCCCTCCTCCTGGAACTCAGCAGTGTAGGATCTTGATGAAGGCCTTACGGAACTCAATGTTGAAGGTGGTGTAGATGATGGGGTTGACGGCGCTGTTTAGGTACCCCAGCCAGGTGACGGCACTGTACAGGGCGGGGGAGATGCAGCAGCTGTCGCAGTGGGCTTTCAGCACGTGGGTCAGAAAAAAGGGCAACCAGCAGATGATGAACACACCTGACAAGGGGGAGAAGAGCCGGGGGTGAGGGGGGGAGATGAGCATGTATGTTCTTCTGCTGGTTCCAGGAGCTTGAATCGGCGAAGGGAACCAATCAACAATCTGGCCAGGCTGTGCTGACGCTAGCGGAGGCAGGAATAGGCAACTCTGTGAACTCTGAACGCTTTTAGTGCACACCGTAATGGAAAGCGTGACAGATACTGGACCTGTGAAAAGTGGGAGCCGGAAACAAACTGAACCAAATCAGGCCCTGCCACCGCTGCAGTACAGCATCTATCTATCTATCTAGATGCATCAGATATTTAAACTTGTAAAGTCTGAAGTGTAGAGAGTGAATTGGGATTAGCTAAAACACACACTTTTTCTTCGTGGGTTTCTCTTACCTAGCACGATAGCCAGCATCTGTGTTGCCTTCCTCTCCTTCTGCTGTGAAAGCCTCCCTCTCACCCTCTCCTCCTTCTGCTGTGACAGCCTCCACCTCACCCTTTCCGTGGCTCCCGTCTCCCTCTCGGCGTGGCGTTCCCTCCATCCCTCACGGCCCCTGGTACCGTCCCCAAACGGGACATCACGGGGCGTGAGGACCGAGATGGCCTGGGAGACATTGTAGGCCTTCCCGGGGGATTGTAGAGGAGCGTGAGGACGGGGGAGGCTACGGTCGGACGGGGAGAGTAAACCACGCCCTGCAGGCTCCACCTCCAGGGGGTGAACCATCGCCTCCTTTACTAACGTCTGAAGAGGCGGGGACGTTGAGGAGAGGAGGGCGATGGGGGAGGAAGAGAGGGTGAGACAAATAAACAACAGCTAACATGTGACGGATGCAGATATATTTTGTTCAAATCGACGAGGCTCATCGTGTACCAGGTTTCATGGTGATAGCCGGTACTCTGCACCGGTACTCGGCGGGTTCCAGCAACCTACCACTTTTTTGCGTTGAGGGGCTGCAGTGGAGGACTTGGTTATTAAAGTGCACAGCTGCACATCTTCTGGCTGGGTGCACTTGGTCAGAGAAGGGATGAAGGGACAGCAAAACATAAGATTAGAAACGGACGCTTCCATTTGAACCCACTGCCTGGCAACAGCCAGCTAAGTTGAGTTCCATTTTCTGCCTCCGGGATTTATTGTGCTAGCAGTTCCAATGACTGACAGGCTGACTGGCTAATGAGTTTATTGATACATGGTACACCTTCCTGTTGGCGTGGGCCTCCCCTGCCTTGCCTCCTCCGTGCGGGCCCAGGCCGTGTCTGCGGGGGGCCGTGCGTCGGCCTCGCCTCCGCAGCACCACACAGATCTGGGCGTACACCAGAAGGGTCACGATGAAGGGAACGTAGAAGGAGGCCACGGAGGAGTAGACCACGAAGGAGGGGTCAGCGAAGGCGCACTTAGTCTCCTCCCGGCTGGCTGATGAAAGGAGGGGAGAGGAGGGTGAGAAGGATGAGGGATGTTGGGAGGGAGAGGTCGGGGTGGTGTCCGTAGACTCTTCCATCACCGAAGAGAGTCCGCAAATGTCAGTCGGCATCGAAACCGGGACGCTACACACTCTGATCGCTGTGCGGAGCAATAATGTGAGTGAAATGATCATGAGGATGAACTCAGACACCTGCCCCCTGGTAAACATTTAGAATTGTTGATACGAATCAACATGTCGGCAGATGCCCTCATCCAGTCAACGAGCATGTCTTTGAAACTCGCAGATCCATTGGAAAACGCATTGCAGAAAGCTGTTTGTAAGCCGTTGATGCAAAGGATTTGTGTCGTTCCATTTCATCAGCAACACTCAGAAGCAGGCGTGCGTGTCAACTCATCCTGCGTATTTACCTAGCTCAGCACTGACACTTAACAGGCCGGCCTGTCTAACCAATCATTTATTCTTACCAACTGAAACATCGATTTGGCTGCAATCTTCTTTCAGGCTTATTCCAGATGGAGGGAGATTACAATTTTACAGTGCTAATAACTGTGTCTGTCCCAGCTAATTTGTCTATTACTGATCTCCATTCGTTAGGGTTTCTCTCTTCTGCATCACTTTCTCTCTCGCTATCTCTCACCCTCCCTCTCTTCAGGAGGACCTGAGGGCCTGAGCACCGTGTCTTAGGAATACATGGCCTCAAAACTCCTTGATGCCCCCAACCAAAGTCCCTGTGATCATGCTACAGATCTACTTCTGTGGTTCAGCCTGCGGCTATATACCCATTCTGTTCTCTGGATACCCCACCCCCCCCCAACCCACCCCGCTATATTAACCTCTGAATGCTTGCCTATGAAATTCCAACTGCCTTTCACTCCATAGGAGCTGACTGCTGCAGTCTCAGTACCCCCCTTTGATTCCTTTCACTCTGCTGGTCCTCCACAAATATTTAAACACGCTGAGTGGTGTAACCTTAATGATGTTTCCTCAATGGGCCATGCAATCCGTACAACCAGAAACGGACCGCATTTCCTGACCATTGTTCCAGTTCTGCAGTGCAGGCTGTACGTGTGCCTGGAAATGTATGTGTCGCATGTTCATGTTCAGACACGGGGGCCACAGACGCAGGGGCCACAGACGCAGGGGCCACAGACGCGGGGGCCACAGACACGGGTGCCACAGACGCGGGGGCCACAGACGCAGGGGCCACAGACGCGGGGGTCAGAGACGCGGAGACACAGACGCGGAGGACCAGAAGCGGGGCCATAGACACGGGGGCCACAGACACGGGGGCCACAGACGCAGGGGCCACAGACGCGGGGGGCCACAGACACGGGGGCCACAGATGCAGGGGCCACAGACGCGGGGGCCACAGACACGGGGGCCACAGACGCGGGGGCCAGAGACGCGGTGACGGACATAGAGGGGCAGACAGACCTGTGTTGTTGAGTCCAAACAGCAGAGGGCAGGAGATGGCGAATGAGAGGAACCATACCAGACTGATCATCAGAGCCACCCTCCTCCTGGAGCTGTACCTGGTGTTGTACAGCATCGGCATGGCCACGGCCGTGTACCTGCCACACACAAGGGATTCATCAATCTACATCCATGTGCGTGCACACGCCCGCGAAGACCACAGGCAGTTGCCGAAAACGACAACGCGCACGGACGTTGTGCACTTTCCCGCTCATTCAAACCAACACAAAGAGTTTGACCATGGCGAGAAGCACGACAGTACTCCAGCCAGGTGTGAGGAGACACAAACAGACCCATCTGTGGTCGTGGTCGCTGGATAGCTTGCCAGTAAAGTCCTCGGTTCAGCAATGCATGGATCGTTTATCCCCGGGCTACAACACCATCACAAGGGTTTGGTGGGCTGAGCAACATCTGAATGGGGAAATACCACCACAAGCACGGAGTTGTGACCTTCCAGCGATCCCGCTAACGTTGCTACACAGTGTTAAGGCACTGACTATTCAGCTAACCCTCTACAAAGCCAGGGGACTGAGATCTGGAGGGGACAGAGTACTAGAGAGACTTTCCTATTCACTGCGCATCAATTCGGCTTTGGATCGGTTGCCTGCTTTTGATGTCGAGAAGGTTTTCCGAAAATATATGTGATGGCTTGAATTTGACGTGGAGTTGGGCTGCTGAGGCTGTGGACCTGGCTGTGTCTAACACCTACTGAGAATTCTGGAATCAAATATTTTGTCTCACTTGTGACCACATCCTTGCCTCGTCACAAGTAGGTTCGGTTGAATCAAATATCAATGTGCATCTGGAAGCACTGCCACTCATGGCACTGCTCGCCATCAGGAAGAGTTAACTGGCACACAGTGGAGTGCACATTTCCCAGCCAACAACCACAATTAAGCAGGCACAAGCCCAAACTAATAACACAAAAGAGTCGATAGAACATGAAAAACCGGCACCCCTATCCAACATCCCATCCATGAACCCAGGAGAGTCTCCACAGCACCCACTGGCACTTCCAGTACACTGGGACCAGGATTAAAGTCCTGGCCGTGAAGATACAGTTCTTAGACCACTGAACCCCTCAGGGGCCACCATCGGGACACATGTACGTGCGTCTTTTTCTATGATGGGACAGGAATGATTGACGGGTGAAAGAGCTAGACACAGAGATTGGTAGTACATGTAATATGCATATAGGGTGATCCAACAGATATGCAGGAGCACAGAGGATGTGGCCACCTGTCGATGCTGATGGCACAGAGGTTGAGGATGCTGGCAGTACACATCATGACGTCCAAGGTCAGCAGGATGTCACAGTGGATGAGACTGAAGCGCCATTCCCCCACCACCTGGGAGGGAGAAAGCACAGACTATAACCCACGGGAGCAGTTATTACATGTGTTCCAGAAGGCCAGTGACTTCAGGGAGATGGCCCTGGTCCTGAATAGCACCCTAACAAAAAGGTGTGCAGAATGTGCGCGATGGAAGACATCAGCATCAGTCCACCAAAGGCAATGGTAATACCATGGAAATGCATGGGTGTAAGTTGCCTACTGTACATTTAGACAAAGAGTTGTTGAAATCAAATAATTTGTAGGAAGCTTGGGTGGATTTCCCCAAATAAACTGTTCATGTCATTGACATTTGGCACCAACGAACTGCCGTACAACTTAAATAAACAACTACTTGGACTACCAGCCCCAATGTCCTTGCTGTCAAGAGATAAGCCAGAAAGGCAATGGGAATTATGTTATCCAGGTTGACAATGTATTTCCTCTATTATGTATAGACATGAAATGTGAGCCTGCTGTTGTAAACCCAGTATTGGTAACAAGGCCAGGACAGTGTAACCCTCTTTGTAAGCCTTTACCATGTTGTAATTGACAACCTCACAGACATGGCGCAATAACATTTGTTTAGGGGTGTTTTCCTGCAAGAACCTCACTCACAAACGTTGTTTTGAGAGTGACTAATAGAAGACACAACAAAATAAATACCCACACAAATAAGGATCCGGTTCGATAATGAAAATGGAGATAACGAGACAGTTCAAAATATACGTTTTAGGGTTTGTTCCAATAGTGAGCAGAAGAAACTGAAGCTCTCTCAGTCTCTCATTCCCAATGAAGCCTGCAGCTTAATATTAGCTGTCAAAGCCCAGGTAGAAAAACAAACTAACGAGGAGACCAGCACAGGTACAACACTGAATAACAAGATGCCTGGAAACAGTGCCAATACCCGAATCAAAACACACTCTCAAAATCGAAAGAAAAAACGTTGCCAGAAACAAACATTACATTCAAATGTAATAGGACGGAAAGGG
Source organism: Novumbra hubbsi (assembly GCA_016801125.1). Lineage (NCBI taxonomy): Eukaryota > Metazoa > Chordata > Actinopteri > Esociformes > Umbridae > Novumbra > Novumbra hubbsi. The sequence goes on from JACXGK010002807.1 coordinate 39,670, forward strand.
ATACAATTATCTTACTTAGATGTTTACCTCAGAGTAAAAACAGTAGAGTATACTGTACAAACATAAGAGTACAGAGAGTAGCGGCAATAAGTATGTACGTTCCCTCCATGCGTGTTGTTTTGCCCAAGGTCAATTGGGCCCCGTACCACATCTATTCCGAACGTAGTGCACTTCTGTCATGTATCATGCCCCTGTGACATTACCTGAGAGTGCTATTGAACCAATTACGAACTAACTAGCGTGACGAGCAATGAAAAATACGAACATGAGTGAAACAGAAAGACACACCGCTGGTCAGTCGAATAGAAAGGCACAGGCACGCACCGTCAACTATACACAGAGCCACCCACCTCCAGGTAGACGCCCCAGGGCATTACCAGTGTAGCCAACAGCATGTCGGATACGGCCAGTGAGACGATCAGGTAGTTGGTGGTGGTCTGGAGGGCACGCTCGCGCGATACCGCCACGCACACCAGCACGTTGCCAAACACCACGCAGAAGATCAGCAGCACCAGCAGCACGGCGTAGAAGTTATAGGGCGGAGATGAGGGTGACGGGGATTCAGAGCAGTTGGATGGAGAGATGGTGGCGCTAGAGAGGGAGAATGCCAGGGAGGACGGGGAGGAGGACGGGTCGGAGGAGAGGGAGGTGGGAGAGGTGGATGACGGAGAGAGGGTGAAGGAGATGTCTGTCTCATCCTGGTCGGGGAAAGCCATGGTCACGCTTCTCTCGACCGAGGGCGTCTGGAAGGGAAATAGAAAGGGAGAAGAACTAGAGAATATTAATGGGACACAACACATACATTCCTATTCAATACTAAACTGACTGCAGATTATTCACATTTGGTTTTGCCAAGGGTCAAACGAAATGTGCTTAGTTGGTGTGATGTGGATTACTCATCAGATTTAAGCATTGCTCTAATCCAACCCGTTGTGGGTTTGATTCCCTTGTAGACCTCACAAACAGGGTGCCTTAGTATGCCCATACTGCTCAGTCTGTGCCCATACTGCTCAGTCTGTGCCCATACTGCTCAGTCTCAGTCTGTGCCCATACTGCTCAGTCTCAGTCTGTGCCCATACTGCTCAGTCTCGGTCTGTGCCCATGTTTTGTTCTTCAGCCATGAGACCACTCATCTGCTTGTAACTCATCTGCTTGTAACTCATCTGCTTGTAACTCATCTGCTTGTAACTCATCTGCTTGTAACACATCTGCTTGTAACTCATCTGCTTGTAACTCATCTGCTTGTAACACATCTGCTTGTAACACATCTGCTTGTAACTCATCTGCTTGTAACTCATCTGCTTGTAACACATCTGCTTGTAACACATCTGCTTGTAACACATCTGCTTGTAACACATCTGCTTGTAACACATCTGCTTTAGGCATAATCAAGGTGAGACTTCAAGTTTGCTCACCAACTATTTAAGATACCCTACTTAGACCATCCTGTATAACACAATTATCGGCATGTGTGTCGTCCATAGCAGCTACTAATGCAATTAACAATTTCTGTCAGCATCACCTTTACAATTATAAAAATCTGAAAACAATGAAGGAGACTACACTGAAAGGACTTAGCCAATGCTACTTCTTAATCATCTGACTCCATCTCTCAAAAAACTGGTGTCTGGTATTGGAGCTAAAGACACAAACTGTGAAACAGACCCTTGCAAATGGTTAAGGTTAAAGGTGCAGGGTAGTTAAACTTACATTATTATATTATCCCATTTACAAAAATATACCACATTATGATGTCAAAATAACACAGATATGTATGTGATAGTTGTAGGAATGAAATGACAGGATGTATATTATGATGTTATAAATGACTAAATATTACAATAGCAATGTATGGAAAATATATTTTTGATTAACAAACACAGGGATTTGTAAGACGAAGTCCCCTTGATGATTTCATAGTTGGGGACAATTAAAAAAACTGTTTGAGGGTTTAAAATAGCTTAGAAATAGAACCCCAGGACACTTAAAGTCAAGGATCAAGGGTCAATAATGGATATGACCTTTTTTCACTGAGCTTGTACACTGACATTTCCATTAAATGTTTGGCTGACAGGAAATCTTTATTTCCAACAGCAGGTAAACTGCCTTTGTTCAGTTGAGCAGTTGTTGTGATGAATATAACATGGCATTAGTTCCCTTAAAAGAAATCACAGAACATGTATACAAGACTTGTTTTTAATGATATTTTGTTCTTTTGCTAGCTATCCACTGTTTACCAATGCATCATTTAAATCTGTACAATTAAACCACAGAAATAGGCACCATTGGTGAATATGAGCAAAAGAAAAACATTTATTTGCTGTTCATCCACTTGGTCTTTCATTCAAAATCATCACCAAAATCAAACACTTAAATGTAATGAAAGAAATGTGAAATTATTGAAGAAAAGGATGGAAACATTTGTAAAATAATATTCTTCTCCGAAACATGTCTGCCACATGAGTACAATTTAACTGAAGCATATTCCCATTCATATTTTAAATTTTTAAGATCACCGAAATGATTATGATCATGAATTGAGGTATAAATATGATGTGACACAAAAAACTGATTCCCATAGTAATCTATCCCTATAGGAAAGACCCGAGATTACATTAATAATGTGTGGCAAAAGGATGTTGAGCTGTACAAATAAGGGCAACAATTAGGAAGTTTAAAGTGACTGGAGACGTTACCAATCAGCCTGGAATAGGATGTGTGTCTAAATTGACCCCATGCAAAGGAACACTTTATCATCACATTATAACACCAAGTCAATTAAACTTTAGGGATATTGTTATGTCCAGTTAGGAAGCATATGAGATTGTAAGTCAATGCAACTTGTTTTGGTGCAAATGAAAGAGACAACAGGGGCACTGGGGGCAACAGCAAAACAACCTCCAAAAAGGGAACGGTTTTGCAGGTGGTGGCCTCAGACAATTGCTCTCTCCATATCCTTTCTGTCTGATTCTTCTCTACTTTTGCATTTTGATAGTTTCCTTGTCACTGCTGGTGGCATGAGGCAGTACCTGCAGCCTATTCAGGTTGCAAAGTTAGCCCAACTTCTCCAGGATGACTCATCCATACGTACTATCACAAGAAGGTTTGCAATGTCTCCCAGTACAGTCTCAAGAGCATGGATGAGATTCTTGGAGACTGGCCGTTACATGAGGAGAGCTGGAGAGGGCCATAGAAGGGCATCAACCCAGCAGCAGGACTAATGTCTGCCAGAGACCTACAACATGACCTCCAGTGTGCATGTTTCTAACCAAACTGTCAAAAACATTTTCCCTCACGGTTGCATGCATGCTTGACGTCCTCTAGTGTGACCTGTGCTCACAGCCCAGCACCGTGCAGCTTGACTGGCATTCGCCAGAGAACACCAGTGTTGGCAGGTCTGCCATTCTCTTCACAGAAGAGTATGTAGGCAGTTCCTAGATGACGAAGGCATTGATGCCATTGACTGGCCCCAGACCTGAATCCAGCGGAGAACCTCTGGGAGGTCATGTATTGGACATCTGATGCCATTGACTGGCCCCAGACCTGAATCCAGCGGAGAACCTCTGGGAGGTCATGTATTGGACATCTGATGCCATTGACTGGCCCCAGACCTGAATCCAGCGGAGAACCTCTGGGAGGTCATGTATTGGGACATCTGATGCCATTGACTGGCCCCAGACCTGAATCCAGCGGAGAACCTCTGGGAGGTCATGTCTTGGGACATCTGATGCCATTGACTGGCCCCAGACCTGAATCCAGCGGAGAACCTCTGGGAGGTCATGTCTTGGGACATCTGATGCCATTGACTGGCCCCAGACCTGAATCCAGCGGAGAACCTCTGGGAGGTCATGTATTGGGACATCTGATGCCATTGACTGGCCCCAGACCTGAATCCAGCGGAGAACCTCTGGGAGGTCATGTATTGGGACATCTGATGCCACCAAGTAGCGCCACAGAGCAGTTGCTCACTGATGCACACAATCTGGAAATTGTAATTGATTATGAATAAATCTACCGGCAATAATGGAGTTGGTAGTTTTGATTATCATTGCCATGCTGGTAGCTGTAGGACAGTAACAGTAACGCCAAGATCTGGATTAAAAGAGTTTCATACAAAAAGAGAAAGCATTTTCACAACAAAATCAGAGCTACCATTTGGATTCAACACATCAAGGTCAAATATGTCATCCTTTGACTAAACTTACCTATTGGTGTAATCTGTTATATATGTGTAAACTCTGGCCATCGCCTTTCAGCTCACATTAAAACAAAAGCCCCACATAAATCTATTTTGGGGTAGGCTAAACATCTGTAATATCATAAAGACTCATGAAATATCCAGTGTAGTATATAATGTTGAGATTTCCATAAAAAAATATTGTAATTTATTTTTCTCAGAATGCTTTCTCGCTTTGGTTGGTTCTTAATTTGGAGTGTGAAATTAGTTAGAATTATGCCCCTACTCATGGCTGTTTAATATCTGATAGCTATAAAAAACGTGTATCATCTATGCATCGTCTGTCTCATGAACTCTAGAAAGGTCTATCACAGCTTTGCCCTTCCTATACGCAATAAAAATACTTTTTAAAACGTGTCCAACCTCGTTCAAGGCAGGAGCCGGTGTGTCATAAATCTTTTACCGGGAGGCAGCAACCAGTGGAGGAAATGGCAGATAATTAAAAGGCACGAAAAGGTCCTCAGCGCTGAGAGAGAACCGCAGACATTCTCAGGGGCTGACTGCTGCATGTGCACATTCAGACCACTGAGATCTGTTCAGAAAACCAATTCATCAAAATAAAAGCCAAGTTGAATTTTTTTTAAGCAAATATTTATATATTTTATTCCCATAATTATCTCAGCTTCTCTACCCTATGGGATTTAATATTCCCTTTACTATGACAGTTTCCAGAAATGTCATCATTATCACCATATATGCATGCCTGTTTGATGTGGCAAAGGCAACGGACGGGCATTTGATTTCAGATCTTCTACCATTGTGGCCTTGAGCAAGATACTTAACCCTTAAATAGCCCAGGGTTAAGAGTTCTGGGACTGAGCCCACGCTTGACCATCTCATAGGTAAAGACAGTTGAAGAGAGGGACAGGGGATGAAGAACATAGAAAACCTATGGAAATGTATCGTCCATGTGGAGATAAAAGGTTAGACAATAAGGATAACAGAACACCCATGCTGACTACTACTACGATCAAAGGAAGAAGAGCAGAATGAGAAGTTGAAGTCACGCGGACCGTTCAGGACGTGATACCCCGACGGAAAGTCTCCAACAAATTATGCTCAGTAAGCCACATCAAAGAGGGATCAAACTACATTGACATATTCAGTATTACAGAGAGACTATCCTTGGAAAGACTGTTGTGTGCACATACACACACAAAAAGACAGGAAATGGACTGACATACGCAATACAACAAAGACAGTTAATAAAACAACATATATTTCTGGGTAGCAGAGTTTACCCGAAAAGATACGAAATCAGACAGTGATATTTTCAGTTAAAATGTCACTCACCCTCACTTGGCTGTATAGGGATTTGGTTCCATTCCATCCACACAAAAACAGCAATAGACTTCAGAGTGGCTCAGTCACCACTGCGCTGAGCCCGTTATCCCTCTCCTGTCAGTCCTCACACCTGAAACCTTGGTTACATGCAACGCTCTCACTCTCCTTCCAGGTCCAAATAGGATCCCTTACTCTGTCCACCTCCCTCCTCTCAGATTTTCACACTGTCCATTTCTCCTAATGATTTAGCGCGTTCTCCTGTCCGTCTGCTGGCAGTTCCATGGATCAAAGCCAGTGTGAGCCATGTTCATGTGTGTGTGTGTGAGTGTGAGAGCGCATGCAAGCATCGGTGTGAGCAGTCTTTGGGAGATGAGACATCTCTTGTCTCGATGAAACCCATTTAGAGAGATTGACAGGGAGGAAAAAATTACATTTGGCAGCTTGAGCCATTATGCAGGAGCAAGGAGAGAACCTTGTGAGAGTAAAATACCATTCAAGCCAATTTATAGGGGACATTTCCAACATGAACGTGACCATCAAATGAAGAGCAAGACGTCAGGCAGGTGCCAGAAACATTTTGATTCCTGAAAAGGAATTATAAATCAGTTAATCGTAAATATGAAACAAAGTATTCGCACCCCTTGCTAGGACATACCTTAATGAAATGTGGTGCAAACAATTGTTTTTAGATGTCAATAATAAGTTGAATGCCCACTTCAGCAGTTCTACATGATTTCAGGTTAGATACACCTGTCACTGGGAGGTCATTCATTCAGTGTAAGACTCACTGCAGAACAATAACCCTAAAACATACAGACAAATCTACACTGGGGTGGTTATAAACAAAAAGTGGCTCCAGGGGATGCGGACCTTAATCCAAATGAAAAATATGTCAAAATTGAACATTTCTGTCAACTAAAGGTCCCCATCCAACCAGACTAAACAATGGGCAGAAATGGATGTAATCCAGGTTAATTCAAATCAGCCAATGCCGGTAAATACTGCAAAAGGCGCCTCTATCAAATGCTAATTTAAGTGGATGAAAATGTATGCAATCATTTGTTTTCTGTTTCAAATTTACAATTAACTTAGAATAATTTAGATATTTTAACTGAAAAAAAACATTATGCATTTTAATTTCATGTAACACAATCAAAAAATGTTACAGCCACTTATAGTGATGTTTATTGCCACACAATTGAGTAATCTTCATGACAGTGGGTCAGGCACATTCATTTCTAAAGGAAATCAAGGTCAAATTCTTAATTGAGTCTCTGAGATTTTCTCTGAGTAACCTCCTTTTCTTTCCTCTACCTTATTACTCGTCCAGAGAGCAGACCCACATTCTCCAGGGAAGAAAACAGGGATGACTAAATTACCTTTTAGACATTTAGCTAACATATTATGCTCTGCTTCGCTACCTGAATTACAAGAAGATAAGAGGGACCAATATGATGGTAAAATAGTATAGTGTAAAAGTTCAAGAATAAATAGTTAAAGAATAAAAACACAAGTTTAATTTAAAATCAATTATTTTAATTATTCATTTAATCAGAAACAAAAGCATTAAGCATTTCCTAAACATCCAAAAACAAAGCCTAGGTCAAATTTGAAATGAAGGAAAATTCTACCTATACAATTCAAACAGCATAAAACATGAATAGAAAAACAAAACTATGTGTAACTCTACAGTACTAATCTACAAATTAAACTACAAAGCCAATAGTTTGTTACAAGTTGCTTGTAAAAATAACAAAAACGAGTGTCAGAGCCCTTAAATAACTCGCTAACTCTAGCGTCTGTGAATGGATTAGGGTGCCATGTTAGAGGCACCTCAGCCAAGTTGCTCCAAATGCTAACACTCCCCACTATCAAAAGAGAGATACTCATCAGGACATGACCAATGACTAGAATTTACACATGGACCCTGAGGTAGTGAAGGTGGAGACAATGACGGTCAGTATGGAAAAGCACTATAGAGAACCAGAGATGTTTTTGTGCACCGGTAATAACAGTCTAAGAAGATATGCCATCTTTGGCTGTGAAAACATTTAATTTTGCTCTCTGAATGGCAAAATATAAAGAGTTTGATTGAATTAACCCAGGGATCTGAGTAAAGAAAAATTCATGGCTTCAACACACATCACTCATACCATTTCGACAACACTGCTGTGTTTGTGTGAAAGAACAAAATTGCAAAGTCTCAAGGGACTACAGTGTACGGCTGATATGGAAGCATCTTCTGTCGATCATTGATGGCAAATATCCATGTGGGCTTGACAAAGCTCAAATTACCATTCTCCATCAGAGCCTATGGCAGAAAGAGACACGAGAGAGAAAGAGAAAGTGAGGAAGAGACAAGAGAGAAATGAAAGAGAGACACAAAAGAGAGAGACAAACAGTATTTATATGTGAGAGGTACATAATTAAGTACTACAGAATTTTTCAGAAACTGAACCCAAATGATTCAAAACATTTCAAGCCCCATACTTGGAATCGGCACTCTGCATTGCAGATGAGCTACAGTGAAACATAAATGTCCCTGCAGCAGAACTACAGCACAACCCCCTACTGGACCAGTAATATTTCATCACACAACAGTTTTGCACCACAAAAGGGCCTGAGACAGGTAAACAATATAGCAAAAGATTTCCCTGAAATGAGCCAACTCCTTGAATCCATTGTAAATGTGATGATTTTGAAGTTAACTTATCTTGAAAAGAAATTGCCAGAGAAACTACAGGTTTCACATGTTGGACAATGATTGTTATTGTATTAGTTATTTTAAAATCAATTAGGGAACATTTCTTATTTCTACTTTTATTTAAACCAGATAACCCTACCTCTGTAATAGAGTATATCATCAGCTGCTACTATCACTACTACCACCACCAAATATGATAATATGGAAGCTGGGGCAATGTGATTTAATTTAAATCCTAAAATTGGTTAAACAATTACAGCGGTTTTTTTAGTTAATGGCACCTATGCTTTCTTTGCTTTTCTGCTAGCAAAACAAAGACGGCACCTATTTTAAAGGTCATACTCACATCTTCAAACGAGTCATGCCATCCCTCGCCAGTGACAACAAACTGGACCTTCTCACTCATGTAGTCCTCGACCACCCTGGAGACAGGAGAGTCCCACATATTGGAATGGGCAAAGTGGGCAGGAAAAAGTAGAATTGAAACGGCACACGTCAATTGCATTACTTCCCCAGAACATTAAAACCAGCAACTGAAATGTATCAAAACATTTACAGTGCATCTGGAAAGTATTCACAGCGCTTGACTTTTTCCTCCTTTTGTTATGTTATAGCTGTATTCCAAAATGGATTAAATATCTTTTTCCCCTGCAAAATTCCACACAATACCATATAATTATATGATTTGTCTTACATTTTTGCTAACCTATTAAAAAAATAGTAAAAATGTAGATGTACATAAGTATTCACAACCTTTGACATGACACTCAAAATTGAGCTCAGGTGCATCCTGTTTCTACTGAATTCAGTTGATTGGACATGCACTGTCAACTGTGGGACAGTATATAGACAAATCATGTCAGAAAACAAAACAAGCCATGAAGTCAGAGGAATTGTCTGCAGACCTCAGAGACAGGATTGCACCGAGGCACAGATCTGGGGGAAGGGTACAGAAAAGGGTGCAGCATTGAAGGTCCCAATGAGCACAGTGGCGTCCATCATGCGTAAATGGAAGAAGTTTGGAACCACCAGGACTCTTCTTAGAGCTGGCCGCCCGGCCAAACTGAACCATCGGGGGAGGTCAGGGAGGTGACCAAGAACCCGATTGTCACTCTGACGGAGCTCCAGCATTACTTGAAAAGAGGAAAACCTTCAGGAAAGACAACCATCTCTGCAGCCCTCCACCAATCAGGCCTGATTGGTAGAGTGGCCCGACGGAAGCCACTCCTCAGCAAAAGGCACATGACTGCCCGTCTGGAGTTTGCCAAAAGGCACCTGAAGGACTCTCAGACCATGAGAAACAAAAATATCTGGTCTGATGAAACAAAAAATTAACTCTTTGGCCTGAATGCCAAGCATCATTTCTGAAGGAAACCAGGCACTGCTCATCACCTGGCCAATACCATCAGTACAGTGAAGCATGAGGGTGGCAGCATCATGCTGTGGGGATGTCTATTAGCGGCAGGAACTGGAAGACTAGTCAGGATCGAGGTAGAGAGAGAATGAAAACATTTACAGAGACATCCTTGAAGGAAACCTGCTCCAGAGCGCTATGGACCTCAGACTGGGGCAAAGGTTCATCTTCCAACAGCACAACGACCATAAACACAATGCCAAGATAACAAAAGAGTGGCTTCGGGACAACTCTGTGAATGCCCTTGAGTGGCCCATCCAGAGCCAGAACTTGAACCCGATTGAACATCTCTAGAGACATCTGAAAATGATCGGAGAAACTGCCCAAAAATAGGTGTGCCAAGCTTGTAGCATCGTACAAAAAAAAAGACTTGAGGCTGTAATTGCTGCCAAAGGTGCTTCAACAAAGTATTGTGCAAAGGCTGTGAACTTCTGTTCATGTTTATAATTTTGATGTTAATTCCTGAAAATCTCCTAAACATATTTAAAACCTTTTTGTACTTTGTCATTATGGGTATTGTGTGTAGAATTTTGAGGTAAGAAATGTATTCAATTTTGGAATAAGGCTGTAACATAAAATGTGGAAAAAGTGAAGCGCTGTTAATCCTTTCCGGATGCACTGCATATAGTATGTACCACAATGGATTGGGGTTCCACATTTTGGTTTTCCCTGTGGATAATTGTTGTCACAGAGCCCTATTAAATCACATTGGTGGGGGACAGCAATGTAACTTTTTGAAGCTGCACATCCGCTCTCTCTGTCAGTCCAACGATTACTTCAAGCCATGAACTCAGAGGAATCTTGGATGTTTGTCATAAAACCCTGTTAAGGACAACAGTCCCCCATTGTCATTGTGTCTGTCTTTCCTCACCCATTAAAGGCTATGATGTATCGCAGGAGCAGCCGGCGGTCATTGTTGGGGAATTTGCCGTAGAGAAAGAATCGCTTTCCAGTCAGGAAATCTGAATTCGACAAATGATAGAGAACACGAACGACGACTGTATGAGACCCACTGCATAGTATTGCAGCAATAATTGCCTAGAGAAAATTGGATGCAATTTCACAGCACCATGTGCAACTGGAAAAATAATATTGTGGTTGAAAAGTACTCTTGTAATACAGGTGTAACATGAACAAAGAGCAAACAAACCGACAGACAGTGGCAATTTAGTTACCGAACCAGACAGACTGATAAAAAGAAAAGACAGGAGAACAACTGAGAGCAAGACACATAAACCAGACCAGATAGGCTGTACACAGAGATGAGGACAGGGACAGATTGACAGCCCTTACAAAAGGCAAGAATGGACAGACAACAGAAATAGCCAGTCAGTTAAGGGAAGTCAGTCAGTTATCGGTGTGGGAAGTCAGCCAGAACAGAGGGACAACTGACCAACTGAAAGACAGCCAGAAGAGAAACACGTAAAAGAACAGAGGGAATGGACGGAAAGAGGCCAACAAGGGTAGATAGAAGAGAGACAGACAGACAGGGTAGATAGGAGAGAGACAGACAGACAGGGTAGATAGGAGAGAGACAGACAGACAGGGTAGATAGGAGAGAGACAGACAGACAGGGTAGATAGGAGAGAGACAGACAGACAGGGTAGATAGGAGAGAGACAGACAGACAGGGTAGATAGGAGAGAGACAGACAGACAGGGTAGAAAGGAGAGAGACAGACAG